>JAQIWU010000196.1:0-33057 GCA_034696445.1 Isotomiella minor
AATTTTCCCAAAAGCACAGAGGAAGAGAGAATTGGTCTTTATTTCTTCTCTCTTTTTATTGAATACGCGTGTGTGCTTTAATATTTTAAACCAAGAATGGCATCTGACAGCTAGGGGTAAAATTTTGATACGGATTTGGACAGGTTTGCCAAGGGCTGTTATAAAATGCTCGAGTGGGTTTTAATCAAAATGTTATACTTCAGATACTTAGGCTGCGAAGAATGGTGAAAGTTCACATCATGGGAAACTAAATAAAGATAGGATTTCACGTTGAATTGAAACCGAACAACGACTGGCATTAACGAGATACATTTTGAGTCTGTCTGAGTACGGCACGAAGAGCAAAAGGAAAAGCGAGATAGGACAACTTGGGAACTCAGAAAAAGGAAAGTGAAAGCAGTATTCGTGTGTAGGAAAGGAAAGAACACATTCACTCGTTCGTTATTTCTTTCATTGGTGCATTGGTTTCGGTTCTTCTATACATGTCACCCTAATTCTCCCATCGTCTTTTTGTTTTTAAGAAGTTTTTTGGGCTCAGTTGATGTATGTCAAGTTTCACGAGGCGTGATAAATTTTTGTGATAGAACTTTCACGGATTTTATCTGACACCTCAAAAAAAGGAAAGCTTGCCATTCTTCCAAGTTTGGCCGTTACAGCCTAATGTACTACACACTGCCTCTAATAAATTGTTACGACTACGACCTAAAACTATGTATCGTATTTGTATCGTTGTACGTATCTTGTCTTATATTCTTCCACTACGTTGCTCCACGAAGATAAGATATGTTATGTCATGTCGACTGATGTGATATCTCCCACTTTCTCTCCCAACCAGCCTTTCCACATTTTTGCGTTCATTTTTTCGGATGGACATGGAAGAAGGCTATAAAAAATTTATGAAAAGGACTCGTTCATCACTTTAGTAATTGAGGCAAAATATTTGTCTTCCCTTCTTTACGTCTTTTCTGACTTGGGCTTCATGGAGTAGATTGCATTGGCTCCGGGGTACATTGAGAATCACGCTACGATTTATTATTACAATTCTGATTTTTATTTGTATTCCGAATTTTCCTTACACCTATGGTCTTCAATCTGATTGACAGCTTACAAACTATGAGTGACTGTTAGTATTAGAACACAGTTATAGTAGAGCATCATTGTATTTGTATGTAGATGTGTTTGTGACTGTTTTAATGAAACCCAGGGAATTGTACAATCACGAATGAAAAGGTACGGACGTGAATAGGTAATAACAATCATCATCATCCAGTCGAGAAAGTAATAGATTTCGGAGTAGTAGGGAGAAAGTGAAAGATTGGGTATGCTACGTTGGCTTCGGTATAGTTGTACAACTCCCATTCATTCTTCACTTTCGCTTTCTCGTTTCATTTGTATTTATGCTGGAGTTGTTGGGAACAAATAAGGACAACGGACTAAACTACAAACGACACGTCTCACTGAATGAGAATAAAGAAGCGGAGTTGCCAAATAAATGTTAGAGAAAGCAACACAGGGGCATAACGTGTAAAAGACAATATACCGCTTTTATAGATTGTGGTGGGTAGAAAGCCCACCGTCACCCGTGGAGGAGAGGAGAGGAGAGAGAAAGGACCAGGGACACTACATCGTGAGAATAAATTTAAATTCAATTGTGTAATCTCCTCTGAGTTCTTGTTTCCTGCACTGCTGCAACAATGGACCGAACAGCCTCTTCATGTCCCTCAAAACTATCTGCCTTATGCAAAGCGTTTCCAACAGCAAGATCATCGTCGTCATAAATTCCTCCCGCAGCAGCATGACGAGAGCGAGAGTGCAAATCTTCAACACTTTGGACACTACTTCTCCCACTTGCAAATGGGTCATCTGCGGTAGGAGACAGATTCGATGTGGAGAGCGAATATTCCCTTTTACTAGATAATTGAGCACCCGCCTCCCATGAATGTTGACGGGTTATGAGGGCAGGCTTAGAACCAGCACGGCGAACAGTCACCACAGACCTGTGAATACACATATCCATGCATATTATATGTATATACGTATTTCCACCAGGGTGAATTTTATGTCGCAATTTGCCTGACATAAACTTGAAGTGTACACGGAGAAAGGTCTGTCTCCTCCAATGCCACTGACGGTTATACAGGTCAACAGAGAAACTACTCTTCTCCAAAGTAGAGAATTAAAAGGCTACGTACCTTCGATCAAAATCTACACTAGACTTCCTGCTCTGATCATCTGCCTCAACATTTAAGGAAGTAATACTTTCACAAGACCCACGTTTCTTTCCTCCAAGTGCAGTGAAAGCACTGCAGAATCCAGACTGACCAGAGGAAGAGGACGTTAGTCCCCCGCTGTGCTGTTGCGATAGATAACCGTACAAGTGCGATTCTTCTAAACTTTTTGAGAGGGCGGTGGTGGATGGGGAAGACGGACGAGGGTGTCGGTCAGAGGTAGATCTGACAGGTTCCCCGTGAACATATACTTTCACTTCGGTTGAAGTGCGTTGCTGTGACGATCCAGGAGTTGGCGAGTGGTGGTGAGCAGGTTTCCTTGGTGGGGCAGAGTGAGACCGTGCGATGGGATGAGCTTTTGATAAAGGAATTTGTTGATAGTCATCCTCACTTGCAGTGAGACTTCCTTCTTTTTGACTCTTACCATGTGAGTGTCCCTGGGTACGTCCCAAGCTGTTGGATTGGCCGTAGGAATGTGTCTTCATGGAACTGGACCTAGGAGGTACGGTTGTAGTGTAGTATGAAGGACTGTACTCTCCCTTCGTATCAAAAGAAAAAGAGTAATGTTGACCATTCCCGTGCAAAGCACACTGTTGGGAATATGCCTGAGCTTGACGCTGGAGATGCTGGTTTTCTTGCTCAATTATCGTTTTGGAGAGGCTTTGGTACAATTCCAAAATCCTAGACGCATCCTTCGATCCTGATGATAAAGATCTTAAAAGACTCTCGGTTTCCAATTGTCCAGCACTGCGGGCTTTAAGCTGCTGGGATAATTTGCTGGGTGGTCTTTCATCATCACTTTTGGACTTGACAAATGATTTGGTTCTAGTGTACGTAGGCCGAGATTCATGTCGTTGTTGAGAGATGATGGACGATTCCACATTTGCAGAGGACCTTTGACTTTTTCTCGGGTGTGGCAGTGCTAAGGCAGTCACTGCGGAAGTTGCAGCGTCCAGACCGAATTGACATTGAGCATCATACATTGTCAAGGCTCTCCTGGTTGATAAGGTGGAGGTGGGAATGGGATGAGGATGTTGAGCACCACCACCAGCACCAGAAGAGGAACTACTAATCCCACTCGCTGAACTCTTTTTCCGATCATCTTTTGATCTCACTTTATCGATAAGTTGACTCAGCACACCTTTTTTCATGGAAGTCTCGGAACTAATGCCATGCCCACTGAACGGCTTACCACCAGCACCTTTCTGAGGAGCTTGTTGACGGGATTGACAATAAGAGGTGTCCACTTGAATATATTCCATCTCTGTTTGATTTGGTGGTCTTGGTGGGTAACAAGGACGCGGAGTGAATCCTGATGCTGACGTTGGCAGTTGAAATGGTTGTTTTGTACTTCCACCACTTGTCAACATCGGCCCCGTCCCAAATGTAGACGTTGTTGTACCAGACTGACTCTCTCTAACAAATCTATTTCCGTCAAACTTGTCCCTTCCTGTAAGCATACGTAACAAACGAAGCGAATGAGGAGGAGAAAGTCTCATTTGTAACAGCCACTTTCACCCATATCAATTTGTAAATATCGACGTTGGCTTGTTACATGCTTTTGCTTTCCTCACCTTGAGATTGAGGAGGATATGCTAGGTCTCCAAGAGAAGGAGTGACTTGTGATCCACTTTCCGCTCGACTGCAACAAAATATTTCAGTAAAACCTTCTGATTTTAATAATGAATTATAGATGAAATCTATAATGATGAAAGCTCATGTGTCAAGTATGGAAACTTTAATTAAAATCTTAAGTGGGCTACTTTGGTCCTCTCAAGCTCATGCAAAGTCATAGTGAAAGTTAACTCAACTGCCTACTAAAGTCAGACAACAATAAAGCCATCAAAAGAAACTAGTTTTTTTCCCAGCATTATTCAAGAAAGAGCTCCATGATTGATGATGGGGGTACAGAAATGAAACTAATGAAATAACTTATGGGTCTTGCGACTCACGAGGAAAAAGTCTCCGGAGCAGCAGCAGAGGTCAAGTGATAGGCGTGTTGTTGCTGTCGGTTAGTTTGGCCTGACTGAGCGGTTCCTTGGACGGAAGAAGTCCCCACGAGGGATCCTGTTTTTCCCATGCCTCCAAATCCCACATTACCTCCCCCACCTCCTCCCCTTGAGACTCCACTCCCAGCCCCTCCTCCTCCTCCTGGACCTGGAGGTGGTTGGGGTGGGGGATGCGAGATCAATGATTTTAGAAAGGCTTGGATTTGTTGGAGCAGACTGCTCAATTGTTTTACTTCTGCCTTCATCGTAACAAGGTCATTCATCTGTAAATCAAGTGATTTATTCTAGTTAGTTTAACATCTTAATCAATTCAGTTTCTAACTAAAGCTCATTCAAGCCTGTAGAGAGTCTAAAAACAATTATTGACACTTGCTATGGGATGTTTGCCTTTATTCGCTATTACATTCATAAAGGAGAAAGCTGCTGCTCCTCAACGTTGGGCAGGAAGAAGCCAAGTGAAAGTATGTATACTAGGGCAACATGTTTCCTTTCGCGAATAAAGTCATATAGAATAATGATCTGACGATGTTTTGTTCTGTGCGAAATAACCCATTGGGATGATCAATCTTCATTACGTTATCCCATATATAACAACGTGACTACTTGGATTGGATTTGCTCCTTTGTCCAACAACGTCGAAGGAAGAGAGAAACTTGCGATATATAAGACTCTGGCTGCTTTGTTTTCACTTTCACTTGAAACAGGAAATGGTGAAAGAGGGAAAATAGCAGGACTCACAGCAGCAGGAAACGCAAGTACTAACTCGTGTCTTTTCATTGTTCTCTGAGAATTCCATTGATTTGACAAAATGTATTTTCCTTGTCTTTATCTTGTCTTAAATTTTGTATGCTCCTGACTGAGTCTAACTCTGGTTTTTGCCTGTCTAGAGGAGAAAAGCTAAAATGCAAAGAGAAAGAAAGAGCTCGTCTGACAGGCGGGGTTATTTTGACTTATGTATTCCAAACAAACCAAGAGAATTCCACGTCATTCGTATACTCGCGGACACTAAGTAATGTCAGGGGGTTGGCTGTGTGGACTGTAGTCCATTTGGCAAGTCAGGTGTACTGGATTTCAATTTTATATCGTTCCGCTTCACCATTTATACAAGAATGGAATTCTATATATACTTCAGTCTCTCAGACGTTATTTCATTACAAAACACGTGCGATTGCGACAGACAAACTTGTTTAGTTGGAGAAAGAAAAGACTGAGGATTTCTTGTGTTGTATGCCGGAAGCATGTCCTCACAATACAGCCACTCTCCCTCTGTTCCCTTGTGATTTTATCATTCTTCCCAGAACCGCATTAACGTAAACGCCTACATGCTTCACCAAATTCAATTCGACACTGAACGACTCCTCTCTACTAGTATGCTGTGTGGGCTTTCTCTTTTTGTCGGGAGAAAAGAAGAAGATGATGATAATGACGATGAAGACAACAGCTTTTGAGTTTGGTTGCCTATCATCATTGTTGGATGAATGGAGCAAACTAAAGTGGAAGTAAAAACGAAAAGAAAAGAGGATGAAAGCCTATGACCTGTGACTGGAAGACCTCTTGCTCAATCCGTATTTGTCGCACATTTTCATTCCAGTGAGACTCAAGATGCTTTCGAATCCTTTCCATTTCTGCATGGCGTCGTTCCAACTGATCCTCTAGAAACAGACCCTCTCTCAAAGCATTGTCTGCTCGACTGGAGTGTGAATTTCCACGCTGAAGAGTAACGTCTCGATGCAAATCTTGAACTTGTTCCTTTAAACGACTTAGCCTCTGGTTAAGCTCCTGGAAAAAATATAAAAAAATATGATTTCATTATTATTAACATGTTAATCAGTTGGATCTTCTCAAGGGCTTAGAAATGGTGTCATATGCTCCTTCCCCATTTTCTTTCAAGGAGAAAAAAGAAAATTCTGTGAACGGAATAGAAACATCACGCGGCATTGTCACTTAATCCGGTGACGACGACTTTCTCCTTTTCCTTTCATTTTCACACATGGATTATAACAGTTAACGAGGAAAGGGGGAAAAAGAGGATTCTCTGGGAAATGTTGTTCGACATATAGGAAGGAATCCAATTTCATCCTATTGGCTTCAATATAGAGGACTTACACCTAATAATCAGAAAGAAAACTTTTTTGACTCTCTCACGTTCACATGTTCTATACTATTTGCATATGTCCTTTGATATCCGCACTTTCCCCAACCACACAATTCCTATTTCCATCCATCTCCCTCACTTTTGTATGTATGCGACACGAAGGAGAAAGAGGAGAGAAGAGACAAAAAGAGAGTTTTGAGAGAGAGAGAGAGTTTGAGAGAGGACGCAAAAAGAAAGTCATCCTCCTCACTTTTGCCTGTTAGTGAAAGGTCTCACTTCTCTGAATTCATGAGGTTAAAGAAACAAGGAGAAAGAGTGAGAATCAGAATGAGAAAGAGAGGGCGAAAGTGAAGATTGGAATTTGAAAATTCAGTTGAAATTCGCTTGTGGAGCCACACATATTACAGTCAGTTCAGTCGAGTGGAGCCAAAGCCCCACGCTATTTCTAAAAGTAAAGTCTTCGGGAGGGAGAAAGCCAACTGCCGTTGACACCACATATACCCTCCTCCCATACGCTTCCATATTAACACCGGTTTAGTGGGATAAATGATGTTGGCTATGCAATGCATTCGGGTCGTTGGTTGCCTATGCTTTCACTTGGTGTGAGAGAAATTCTCTATCCTCTGTGAAAGTGAAAGAGTGCGGGGAGAAAATGTTTGTGTGAGGAATGATGAATAGAGAAAGTGGAGTCGAATGACACTGGCATCAGCTGCTTTCACGCCAGTTTATTTCCATTTTTTCACCCTTCATTCCACTCCAACAACCAGTCTCCCTCCATTCAACTGTGCACAATCCCTTGATTATTTTCTCCTTCTGACGCACCTGCATTTTTCACTTCCTAACCTGTTCCCTCCCTGCCCTATTAGCTTGTTCCATTCAACAGATTACTCGTAAAAAAGAAAAAGAAATCGAATAATATTTCATCCAACAACGCCATGTTGCCCTGCCGACCCTCTACCAAGTCCCTCTAAAGAAGGATAGGAGAAAACTTATTGTTGATGAAGGCATTTTAAAAGTGCACTTGTGGAGCACTCTAGCTTAATAAGCTGTTCTTGGTTGATCAAGGATTTTTTCATCATAACTTTCACCACCACAGTTATTTAACCTAGTCTTTATTTTTCATTTCCTGTACGAACGTGTGGTTGGTGGTTTCCATAAGCATACCTTCACACTTTTGTGCACAAATCATCATCATGAAAGAAGATGGTTCCCAATTTTTAATCCCCCACAGCATGTGGTTGCACGGTACGGTACTTTCGTGAGTGGAGCCGCAGTTTTGGCTTCAAGAAGTTTTAAGGACTAATCTTAAATAAGACTAGGCTTCTTCTTCTAGTTTTCAAAACTTTGTTGTTCTTGGTTTCACTCTCATTCTTTCTTTCTTACACTTATTAATTTTCCTCTCCTCATGAATTTAAATTCACATTCGGATTCCTACTCCACTTCCACAATATTTTCCTATGAATAGAAACCAATTAAGGTTTGAATAGATTTCTAGTGGCGTGACGCAAAAAAATCCTTTAAGGTTGTGAGTGAAAGTATACAAAGACGCCTGAACCAACGTACTCGTACACAATCATTTTCACTTTCACCATCAAATTCAAACCCCAAAATTAGGTTACGGCCAGGACTGTCAAAGTATGACAAGAGAATAATCCCAAATTCAATTTGGACTTGGTTGATGATGTATCATCCTCATCCTCATCATCAAATTGAAGACAAGTCCTCCTTTACACCAAATAGCGGGGACAACTATTTTCGCAATAAACTTTAGTTTAACTCCTATCTTCCTCTCTTCTACGATGTCTTTCATTAAGTTTTATGTAATGCAAATTAAAGTTCACGCTCCAATTTACAGGGAACATCAGGATTCCGTAGGAATGCAAAGTGGGGACGACCAGAGCACTACTACACTTGACGTACTTTCTGGGTTGTTGCGGCAGGGAGAAGTGAAGTAGGTGAAGTGGCGTGGCGTGATGTGGTATATCTTTAATTAAGTATCTTTCACTGGTATAATTTTAAATACTTTACTGACATAATAAATTCTTTCTTGGTATAGAGTATTACCTAACCAACCACACTTCTGTCTTACTTTCTCCAGCAAAGCCCTTAACCTACAACACAATTCTCAAAACTACAGACAATCTGATTTTCAAGGAATATTTAGTTTTCTCCAAGCCACAAATGGAAGTTCTAAATCTTAAACTCTGTTGTGTGTTAGACTTTTGCTGAAATAAATCTAAAATTCTAATGTGGTTGTATAATTTCTTCCCCGTGACGGGTACGACCAGCCCTTCCCGAATTCCATGGAAGCAATTCCACTGGCATAGTTCACTGAACTATAATTTGTATTCTTCTTTGTATTAAACTGTTTGCTTCATCAAAGACATTAGAAACTCACAAATCAATGGCATTCATTTGGGGATATGGGAAGTGCCTTTCGCTGTATTTTGTTCCCATGTGAACTGCAAATTCGATATAGGTACTCAATTGGCAAATCTTCAGTAGGTCGTGAAAGTTGTAAAAGGTGTACGTTGCCACGTGCTTCCTGACTTAATTCTCTTGAGGGATGAAAATATGCGAGAAGAAGGAGCAGAGGTTACAACATGAGATAGATATTCATAATCAAAATACGATTAGTGAGACAGTGTGTGGCTGCAGAAGAAGAGGTACTCACTAAAAAGTTTCAGAAGAGCCTGCTTATGCATGTAACTTTGAATAAGAATTTGCCGTTTAGCCATTAGTCTGCTGGAAAAGAGAAAGCAAGCGAGAGAAGGCGCAGATTTGTGAACGTCACTTCCACTGCTTGGTTGGTTGAGCTGCTGACAGTTGTGTGAAAAGAAGAAATATTCACAAACACATTTGCAAGAAACCAACTGGAGCAGATCCACTCTTTCCCATACCCTCTTGCCATTTATTACGGTTCCATTAAGAAAATTAATGCAGATGCAAATACATCTCTCATACATTCATACGAGTTTTTGTGATATATACTCTTGAAATCCGATCCAGGCTCCCTACTACTTTTTAAGAATCTTTGTGAAAAATGACAGGCGGTGAAGGTGGATATATAACTCTTGAAACCAATATCAAAGGCGACGCGATTTGGATTGGCTTGGGTGAAAGTCGCATTTGACTTGGGTTCAGAAGTGATATGTTCGGCAGTAGTAAATTATTGAAGGGTATAATCAGATTAGAGAGCACTTTGCAGATTCGTAATTTCTAATTATGTCGTAACTTTGACGCCGAATTCTACTCCAATTACAGTAAATGCAAGGGAATATGCCTAAATTGTGCGAGGAAAATTTTCCAATACAAATGAGCATTTCCTCTTGAATTTAACCAAGTAATAACGACCGAGGAGGGATGGGAAATAGGAGACTTGATTAATTTCTCAGACGGCTAATAGTATAAAAGAAAGACTTACGATAACGTGAGCATTAAAGGATCGGCAGTGGGCTGCAAAGTGGTCGTCAGACGTTCCTTCACTTTTATGCTGCTTTGAAACTGGTGTCTTTCTTCCGGAGGATGATGGTGGTACAATAGCACTCGGAGCTGCGTACCCGTCGCTCCTTCCATGAGATTTATTACCCATAACGGGAGTGATGGGGACGTTTGATCTAGACATCGGGTAATATTGAGAGTACGTAGGTTCACCAAAGGAAAGATCTGACGCGGGTGCGTTGACGGATGGATAAGAATAGTCTTTCGGGATATTAGAAGATTTCATTATTGAAGCAGTTGTTCCCATATGTGCAGCACCAAATCCTCCAGTGCTGCTGCTTCCAGCTACCCAAGGCTCCAAAGTTCTTGCTATTTCCGACTTGTAGGTCGATTTTATCTGGCTGCTTTGACCCGGTCTGAAACAAATAGTAACACTGTATATTAACACCATTCATCTTATTTGATCACAAAGTCAGTGTAGCTGTATAAAAACCCAACTGTGGAAATGAGTTTCGACCCACACAAAACAATTCGCGTAACATGTTTGACATAGTTGTAAAACGTGGCCAGTAGCATTTCTGAAAAAAACGGATGAAATGGTGCTTCGAATCTTGAAGGAGAAAGTCTAGTTAGTTAAGTTGGCTTTGTAGAAAGGAAATTGCATGTAATCACCCAGATTCTTTGATTACTTACTACGAAAGAAATGTATAACAAACCATGCCTGCAATTATATCCACTTCTGGAAGAGACTCATATACCCCGCAAGGCATAAGGAAAGTTGAGTAAGTCAAAAGAGTATGCAAAATTTTGCAACCTTTCTTATTAGAGGCACATCAAACTTTTAATGATACCTGCAAGCTATACACTTGAATCCTCCTACAACATTAGCCTCACATTTTCTCCGAAAAAGTAATAAAATCTATTTCATTTTAATTGTTTTGTTTGACTCTAACTTTAGCATAAGTATGACGTCTTTGCTACACAGATATTGGATTCACTTGAATTTCGATTGCCATGGGTTCTGTACCCTTACGTCCTATCTTTCTCACACCCCACCGAACGTACCCATCTTTCTATGTAATGACGGCGTATCCATTACTTAAAATTGAACAATTTATTACGTTGAGCAATTGACAAGACTATTTTTCTGATTTGATATTATGCTGTTCGGAGGAATAGGGAGGAAACTTTAGAGAGAAGCGAGGCGGAGGAAAGTGATGGCACCATAAAAGATTAAGAATAAAGCTCTTGCCATTTCGGCGTGTGTGTAGACCTCTGCAAAAGGGAGGGAGCGATTTAGCTGTCGTTTTTTGAAAGAAAGCAATTGATAAGGAGATTTGTGAAATGTGGATCTGACCTGATGGGATAGCCCATGTGAGTAATAGCCGTGAGCCTGTCGATCAGTGGGTAAGCCAAGTCTAGGAAGTCGTATTTGTTTGTGGCTGTAAAACAGAGAAAGAATCCATAGCATGAGAATATCTTTTTGTCACTGAAGTTTTCTTTTAGAACACAAACAAACTGACCTGATGCGATGGTGGCACACATGGTGAGGTGAAGCTTGATGATGGGAAGGACCGATCGCAGTTGACATAGTTGACCTCTGATCACCTTATCTTTCCCCTCCATCTGACTGTCAACCAAACCAAATCCTGTCACTTCATCACCACCCAATAAAACCTGTCTCTACGAATCATCCATTACCATGTAGCTTAAGCACGCCTTTTACTCATTCCCCGAATGTACGACGACGATAGGACACAAAAGAGAAAGTGGGAGAGAACTGCGTGGTCGAAGGCAATTTGGGTTAATGTGGGGCAAACACAAAATTGAAGAAGGAAGGGTGGGGAAGAAAGTCTCAGTTAAAAAATAAACCATGTTTGAATGCAGTGTCTAAAATATTTCATCGTGTTGTGGTATATCGAAAAGCGAAAGGGACGGGGGATGTCTCGAAAGGGAGAAAGTGAGATAGACACAAGCAAGTGCTATACACTAAATATTATTGGACCTCAGAAAGTTGAGGTGAAAGCTTACCCATCCGTGTCTTTCAATAGGTTCTCTTGAGTTTTGGTGAGAGCGTCCAAAATTGTCTGACAAACTGCGTTTACAGCACTCTTCTCAGAATCCGAATTTCGTCTTATTTCTTCTAACGTATTCTTTAAAATGGTTATGCCATCCCGAACGGCCATTTGAAGGTCTCTTAAGCTCTAAACACCAAGAAACCACGAAATTCTGTAGACACGAAATTGATGTTGTATGAAATTATTTTATAGCCCCTAGCTATGGAAGTTGGGTGTGTGAATCGAATATATTTTTCGTCTTTTTTTTCATCATAGGGCGAAAGTAGCTCACATGAGGAAGAAGTAAATACATCACATCTTGAAAAATTTATAGAATCTTACAATTCATAAACTAAGTTTAGCTGAATTGAATCAACGTCATGGAAAACCATGGAATGGAATACTTAGCGATATTCTGCTCTCACTGTGTGGGACGTGATGTACCTTTTCCCATGGCGCATAGACTGAGAAGGAAAACGAAGCGACGACGGAAGGAAATAGATCGTAGATAGAAATTATTATGGATATCACATTCGCAGTTGCTTTATAGATTCTTTTTCAGTGCGACTGAGTGTAACAAAAATCCTCTCTTCTACCTTCTTCGACATTTCATGTGAAAGAGAAGACTCAGTCAGAAGCTCAAATCGGTGAAGCAAAAGTTACGATAAAAATAAAAAATTATGTTGACACTCTCACTTCTTCAGCCTTAAACGATCCAAAAAATAAACGTCCATAAAATTCATATTTTTTCAATTGATAAAAAGCTAACTATTAAATTCATGAATCAAGCCAACAGACACACACACGATTAACCATTTTTCACACAAATAAAAGCATTTGTAATGATAAAAAAAAGTGTACTTACGACAACGGCTCGATCAAGTTTACGACATCCTTGGCTATAGGCAGTTTCTAAATCCACGCAGTGAAGACGACTATCCATGGCAGTATCTCGATAACAATTAATGCACAGCATTTGTTTCTTTGAGTTAGAAAACATAATGAACTGTTCTCCATGAGCAGAGCACTGTTTCGAAGAAAGCATAAAAAACAATAAATGGAATTATGTTATTAAATAAATAAGGCTTTCACGGTAAAGCTGGTTCTCAATCCCTTCCAAAACATTTGGCAGCAATTGGACCCCAAAAAATAAAGGGGAAAGGGATTATTTTCATCAATGTACAAAGTTTCGCAATGCTTGCTTGTTGATAAGCTTGTAAAAAAAGTCGAACAAGAGCACGACCTTTCCGAGTTTGGAAACAATACAATTTTGAGAAGCAACTGGGGAAAAATTGGCTACCATCACATTGAAGTTAGTAAACTCTAACTTTCACTTTCACTAACCCCTGCTAAAGAATGATACTTTTACATTATGTGAATCATTGAGCACGACAAGAAAAGTCTTTTTGCCTCTTATGAAACCTAACTTATCCTGGCGAATTAGCATTAAAGTCAGAGTGGGCTCTCTAAAACTGCTTTTTTTGCAAAGTCAATTCTCAAGACACCCCGAATAAAAGGGGAAACGTGATTTATGTATTTATTTATTTGCCATCACCATACTGCACGCCAAATGTCTGGAAGGGACGTCATTATTGTCTTTTGCTTTCTTGAAGGAATGTAATATTGCCGACCTTTTTCGGTGTTTCTTTTGTGTACTTTGAGACAGGAACAATGTCGTGCGTCTATATAGGAAAGTACAAAAAATAATTAAAGCTCAATTTTGTTTCACCATATCTTTCCCATGGAGTAGTATTGACTGGTCCGCGCAGCAGTTTTAATACCAATCTCAGTATGACACTTACCGAGAACATTTTGGCACGATGGGTTTCCTCCCTACAGCCATTACAAAGGACTTGTCCTGATATTCGACAGGATTAGGATCGCCCACACACACACACGTGTTTTATTGAATAGATCCATGAATCAGTTCAGAAGTTTGTTTTCATGATGGTCATGTTTTTTGTTAAGTTGATGTTATTCCGTAAAGTTTGTCCCACGTTTTCGTTTTCCCAGAGAAAATCACCAGGAAGAGAGAAACCACAGCAGCCATAAAAATACACAAGAAAAAAATCCTCGTTTTACTTTCTCTACACATTTCGAGTAGGACACACGGAGAAAGAGGAAAATAAAATGTTCGCTTTCACTCCAACAACTCGTCCAAGGATAAATACTCCATTTGACAAAATATTTCATGAACGCAGAAAAGGTAGTGTGTTCATTAGTTCAGGTCCATAAACATTCAAGTTTAACCAACATGACCTGATTTACCACTTTCACCATGGCATAGACACTGCTACAAAATAAATAAGTTTCCAGGAATGACTAAATGAAATAAGGCTCTTCGACATGATTATACGGATTTCCATCTCACGAAACGATCTATTTTGCAACCATACCCTAGTGTTTGCTCTCTTTTCTATGAAACTCAATGCGGCTAATGTCTGTATTGCCTGCCTCTTTTTTCTAGTTGGTCATTAACCACATTCAATTTCTTTCTTTAAACCAGCCCAACTCTCTTAAAGTAATTGCATTACTTTATACAAATATATTGCCAATTTATGGAACTTAATTACATCTCTTTGTTTTCTGGGAAGGAGATAGCGAGAGGTCGAAGAGAGAAAGAGAAAGAGGAAAAGAAAGGGAAAGTGGGAGATGTCGATGTGAGACTTCATTTCACAAGTTGTTGTTCCTCTCCGGTTTCCTCTTTCCATGGAGAAAGCAAACCAACTGTGTAACCATTGTGCTTGGGCCATGTATGTTGGGGCAGCTGTGCTTTCACCAAAACACTTTTGTTTGTTCAGAAGGGACCGGAGGAGAGTGGATTAAAGCTGTTTTCCTCTTATCATCTGTACAAACCACACAGAGCATTTCTGTAGATTCAGTTTGCGACTTTCCTCCTCTCCTCTGATATAACCTTATTGGAATCTCTCTTTCTATTGTTTCATTTGCCTCAAAGCACCGTCTTTTCATGGTTTTCCCATTTCCCTTTTCTCTCCAGTTCCACTGCTTGAGCTTTTCCCTCTGTACCTAGCGTAGGCTTGACACAAGGCTAGCGTCGCCTCCTTTTTCTTTCACCTATACAGCAAATCTTCAATTTCCTGTTCTCCATTGAATTTCATAGAAGCATGGAACAGTAGTGCTTTGAAATTGGTTTATCTCTGTCGTGACCTAATTCGGAACCGAAAACGAATTTACAGAATTAGTCTTAGTAGTACGTTTGTGTAAGTGGCAATGAGACACCCAAAAGTTTTCTTCCCATACGTATCATTCCTCCAATTTTTCCTATGTAGTATTGTTCTGTGCTGTATTAAAAAGCAATTTCATCTTCTTCTTCAATCCCCAGGGTTTATTTTTGATATGCGTCCTTTCACAAAATTGTTGGTAGAATTCCGCCGGTATAATTTCAGATCAAAGCTGATTAAAGTGAAGGATTCGTTAAAATTGGGCATTACTGAAAGGATGTGATCGGATTGGAGAGAGAGGCAGAAAGTCTTATCCTTCAATTGACTTACGCTGTAAGCTTTTGAGAAAGTTGGCAATATACCCGAATAAAAATCAATTTTACTTTCTTTTTATACCTGCCCTGCATAACCAAAGATGGAAGAGTGAAAGCACTTTCCTGAAAGATCTCTTTAAATACATAAAATTGGCCCAAGAGAGTACATTTGTAGAAAAAGGAGGAAAAGTTTTGGATTATTGAGATGCATATTTATTACTTTGAGGTAAAATAGCCAACTCCACTCCATTCAACATGATCGTAAGAAGGTTTTGTAGTGTTGGGAAAAGAGATTGCCGTAGTTGTTTCGGTTTGTCATACACAAAGGCTCCCCGAAAACCCAATGAAAGGCAAAGCAATTTTCTCTCTGTGTTCAATGGAACGGAAAACCAAAGGAGTCAACAGTAGGAAATACGGACATACATAAACACATGAAATAAATGAGGACAAAGCTCGACTTGCTATTAGCTAGGTTTCTCAAAGTAAATTTTGGAATAATCACCAAGAGTATCCTTATACTGTTAGTATGACATTAGTTAGTACCATTGTTGGGGGACCAGTGGCATATGGCATAAAGAGTCCAAGATTTTCGACTGACATTTAAAGAAGTAAAGTTAATGGGTTTCTAGAGTGGACCATAAGGTATTCTTTTCTGGACTCTATAATCTTTATCTTTTTGCTCGTTCAGAGTGCCCTGACAATACATTTTTCCATATGCCTGAAGAAGCAGCCTGATGTACTAAAAGAGACCTACTTTTCCCAGAACACGCTTTCGTCAATGCGACGGGGAAATATTCTTTTTATAGTTTTCGGAATGATGTCTCATTGGTAATAATTTTTCATCCCCATATTTCCATACTCAAAAGAGTCGTCAAATATATAAGTGCAAACAAATCCTGCAGATACACACGTCAAGCCCTACATTCATTCTGAGAAAAGAAAACAATTTATTTTGGGCCAAAGTTCTATATGACGTCAGCAATACCAAATGAATGAACAGTGAAATTCTATATAGAACATCCTCAATGTCTCAAAAGAGAAATGTGATTTACAAACCAACACGTCACCACAAGGTGCTTATACAATTTCATGAAAACGGCAGCCACGTCGACGGGGCACTCTGAGACATGGTGATTCCTTATTCGGGTGAATGTCAAATCGCTTTTAACGTTTGTAACGGTTTAAGTGTGACTAACAAACACAGCAGTAGCTGTAAGTGAACAGGTAACGAGACTTTATTTTAATCGTGATTGCAATCCTTTTAATTAGCCCTCTTTGAGGTACCCACAAAAAGGAGATGAGCATAAGCCTTACGATGATGGTGAAAGGGAAATGAACATTTCTCTTTAATTTCATTTATTTATCCTATCGTTTCAGAAGTCGGGCTCTAAACTAAATTTACGCCAAGTCAACATAATTCAGGCCTACAACAGACACACGCACTTCCCTGAAACTAAAAGACGTAAAGCCGACATACGATCTGGTGCCATTAGTGTCAGGCCTCTTAACTTTGTTGTAGTGGATGAAAGCATCTTGTCTCCCCTCCGCTTTCTCTCCTCTTATCCCGATAAGTTGAGTTGCTAGCGTTGCTACTTCATATTTGTACTTCAATCTCGATGATTATTGTCCTCTCCGATCTTTGATCAGTTATATCCAGTTTCATCTAAAAACCCGGTTGACAGGGCATTGTTCCAGTGTGTCGTGAGTGATCACCAAAAAAAGCACTCACTCGTAACAAGTGAAGCAGAAAATGTAGCATATAACATGATTAAAAAATTAAAAAAGAGGATAATGTATCATCAAATAGAAAAGGAAAGAGAGGAAGATAAATTCGTTTTAAAAAGCCCGAGTGCACGAGCCTTTCGAACATAATTCTTTTACGATGACAATAGAGTACAACGACTTTCTATCTTTTTTGAGTGTGCTTTTAGCTGACAGGAGAGTTGAGTTGGATGGAGAAAGGAGAGGAAAGGAGACTAGGACAAGGCATAGATTTAGATCAGTTTCTCTGCTGTATAAGTTTGTTTTGATTTTATCCCCTCCTCCAAGCCAGCTTTCTTTCTTTCACACAGCACTTTCATTTGTAGAGGAGAAAGCGAAACTATCCATTTAGATTCAAGTTACTTTCAGAAGAGTCACTACATGGCGGACTACACGAGTGTTAGTATTATAGACATTACTATTGTATGATCCCTGTCTCTTTCTCCAAGAAAAACAATTCTTGTGCCAAGTGTTTCTCTTTCCATGTTTCTTTCTCGTATATTTTCAGTTAAAAGCTTTCATTAGATTGCGCTTCAGACTGTCATTGGTAATCAATTATGCTTTCTCAATTCGAAAAATATTGTTAGTACTTTTTTAGAGCACAAAAAGTACTAAGCACCGGATCAGTTGTGAGAACTCATTTATCAAACTTGCAATCAATATTATATTTTTAAGTAGAAAAATGCTTGGGCGTTGCCCGTTGTCGCTGTGTGCCCCTACAAGATTGTCATTTGTCAGATCAAATGGTGGTATCCTTGTGATAGAATTGAAGTCATGACAACAATTTTATAGGAGAATGAAGGCATACCACAGGTATTGCAGTAATACATGGAGGTCCTAATTTTGTTATCACAGTTAGCACACGAGGGATGAATATCGGGTGACGTTTGGAGTAGGAAACGCAAAAGATGATCAGTCGGCGGACCGCACCCGTCTTTCAAGGCTGTTGGCTTCCTGGAAAATCAAAATATACACGTTTTAAATAGATGGATATTGATTGACTTGTCTGTATCTGCCCTTTTATTCATAGGCACGGTTTTATATACACGAATGCACAAATTGAAAAGACAAATTAAACTCCTGCTTGCTGCCATGGTGACGCAAGACACTTGCCTAATAATAAGGCCCCTATACCTGCAGTGAAAGTAATTGAAAGTAGGGGGCAATAAATGACTCTTGCAGTTCTTTGATCTCTCTCCACATCAATTAGACCCTGCCGTCTGACTCATTACAAGAAGTTGCCATGCTACTTATCCATGCCTTGGCAACAGTTGCTATCTCATTACTATTACGCAAAGCTTTTGTCTTTGGATAGGTGGTTACAACACCAACTGAAGTATCGTTTCATAAAGAGAAACATGACGAAATGTCCTCCAAAGATTCATGTTATATAAGTTCTTCTATGCTTGCTTTGTAAAGTAAAGTTCCGTTTTCCCCGACTCTGACCTAAAAGGAAGGAATGTTGTGATTACTATACGATCACTTTACATTACTCTCTAAAGGTCCCTACAAACTCCTAAAGTTTGATTGTACCACCTGCATTGAAGCTGCTGTATATTTCCATTTATAGGCTACACCCTTATTACACAAAACAAAGGAAATGTGGCTACGCAACTTCCCCAATTAAGACCCATTTATATTCAGCTCAATTACAGATCTCAAAAGTGGAAAATTGTGTGTACAATAGAGCCATAGAGTTCATCTAATCTTGGCGTTCTGTACCAGTTCCAAGGTTTTTTGAGAATGAACTGAACTCCCTTTTTCCCCACTTTCTTTCCTAACAAAAAAGACAGACTAAAAGAAAGCTGCATAAGCAATTCGACTTGTGGAAAAGTAGTCCTTTGCGAGCGTGGTTGAATCAGTTATTTAGTTGAGTTGGAAATAAGAAGCGTCACGTCCTACTTAGAAGCATACATCAATTCGAGACGAGAGAGCGTAACATTTACATTTGAAACTACACTTCATTATTGCCTTCGAATTCCAAGGAAAAAGAGCGTGAATCCAAGAAAAGACATGCTTTGGTTTGGCATGAAGGAAACAAAGTTCATTAACGTAAAATGATATGCTGTAACACATCGTGTAACATCGATAGAAAATAATACGAGACAAGCCTGTATTTTATATCAGGGTTAAACTTCACAGAAATGACGAGAAAGCAATGTTCTTCTATTCCTTTTGTCGCATAAAAGTTTGATTGCGTTTTAAAAATGGTTTTAAAAATCTACTGGTGAAAGAGACGATACAAGTTATAAATGAAGGAGAAAGTCTACAATTGCAAGGTTGAATAACTTTCTCCAATCCTAACCACCTCAAAGATTTACACAAGACGTCACAGGGAATTTACGGCAAAGGAAAGTTTATACATAAACGTGCTTTGTGGTTACAAAGGAAATTAAAGGCGTCGACGTCTGGACCACTATTTACCTTTATGATTTCATCTCCCCATAATTCAAAGGCTTGGAGGGATAGAATTGTATCACTCTAGTCACGAATGCCTGCAAAGTGATGATGCTCTAAAGCTAATGATCTGTTCGTAATAATAAGCAAGGACATGAAATTAGTAGTCTATTGTCTTTCATAACAATTCTTGCCAGTTAATGGAATAGAAATAATAATGCGTTAACTTGAAATGAAACTTTCTCCGAAAGAATCACTGCAGCAAAGGCTGACAATGACGATTTAGATACAAAGACCCCTGCTGTTGAAACCGAACCAAATGGGAATGGTAGCATTGCTTTACAAAACATTAACAACCCAAGACCTAAATAGGCTCCCTACTTCGCTTTCTCTTTTACCTCACCTACGAAGATGCTGTCTCTGTATTTGCGGCGAAGCCAACATGTTGTTTGTCTTGTGCTGACCTGGCTGGCATTATTATACAGGAACGGAGGAGAGGGGAGGAATACGGTGTCATTGCAGATAACGAATGAAGGTAACTAACGCAGGACGGGACTAGAATCATACTGTGTTGGGTAATAATCTTAAAGGCATAAATAGCAAGGTATTAGGCTCAATTATGTCCTAATGTAGTCCATTATTCCAAACTGCATGGTGACACAAATAGTTTTCACAATTTATGACTTTCTTCATGAAGTATCTCATTCCCACTTATTCTGTGAGTCGCGAATAACCAGTTGGTAACTAGTTCGTGTGAAAGACTTCCTGTAGTAACTAAGGTAGTCTCCACTATCAAATTCTGGGTCTATTTCCCTCTTGATTCATATTCCTTCTCACAACCTCCAGACTGTTTCTTTCATTTCAGTTTACCCTTCATTTCCTCCCAAATTCATAATATTCTAAAATTGAGTCTTTCTTCCTGAGAAGCATTGTAAGATCTTTATGAGTCAGAAAATACGTTCTTTGGAAATAATCCAATATTTCATATTCCTATATCATGCTTTCTCTACTTTCTCTCTTCTGGCCCCGTTCTCTGGACTTACGATTGAAACAGTTAAATTGGCCTGGGCTTGACAAGAAAAGAAGCACGGCATATTGATAAAAGTTCAAATATTATTATTACCGAACGTTGATTTCTTTCCTGCATTTTAGATAAAAACAACGAGTATGAAAGAAAGTTTCTCCTTCCTTAGAAAGAGAAAGGCCAAAAATTCCTTTCCTTTCACTCTGACTCTCGCTATCGGAGTTAGAAAAGAAAAGTTGTTGCAGTAACTCACAACAGCAGACGACGGTTTAAAATTGTTATCTACTCCATGCGAATATTTTGTGGTCAAATTATTTTTATATGTCTTGTGAAAGGAATGTTGTTTTGAAACAAGTGAAGGCGCCTTAACACTAAAGAGGCTGTTTTTAGATCCTTGTAATGGAATCACGATAAACCTAATACAGTGAGTACAAAATTTATAATTCTGATGGGAACATTCATGTTCTGAGATGAGCAAAAGTTGTGCTTCCCAGAGCAAACTTTTAAGTGGGAAGTCCAGAAAAACATGATGGTGGAAGCAGTTTGTCTTGAACACAATGGGAAACTAATGAGAAAAGTGAGAAAGGAAAGTTGTACGGTTCGGTTTTTGCCTTGCACATTGCCTGAGAAGAGTTGGTTAGCAGGAAAAGGGAAAAGATATAGATGGTTGGCATGATACTTTCTCTCTTTTCCTATTGGAATCGACGGATAGGAAGGATGTCGACGTTAAATGTCTATATTCCGCTGACTAACTGAAGAAACCACTACCTCATTTTTCTCCATTCTGTCTGAACCTTCATTCTTGTCTTAATGTGTGTGTAACTAAAAACTGGAAGTCGTGCATGCAGTAACAGTTCTCCCATCTCATGTGGATGTGTGTGTGTTGAGTAGGTGGGCTTTTAGTTTCTTTGGAATTCGAATCACCACGGTGAATGAGCTTCTTCTCTCCAGTCCCTTCAGCAAGGACTGGGGAATAGCTTTCTTTAGTTATGGCTAGCATCAGCTCATCGATTTACTTTACTTCACTCACTGAAATGTTACTTTTACTTTCATTTTTCTCATTTCTGAATTCCTTTTTTTTTGTTGCATTTCAAGAGTATTCGAGAGAGAGAGCTTTGATGATGGGGGCTAACCTCGATTTCCAACTCTAAAAATGCTTCAGGGACTTCAGTGAAGATGGGTCCCAAGTGGAAATAGAAAGTAGAGATAGAGGGAAGAGAGAGAGTTTAAATCTTCAAGCACATTCGACCGATTGAATCGAACGTTTTTATAGCATGTACTAATAGACGCTGTGTTCAAGACGAACCACTTGGTGTTACTTGTTTATATACGCCAAGCAAGGGTACAGTACAATAAATAAAGCAAGGGAGCAGTAAAAAAGCCTTGTCTTTCTGATAACAAAGATAAGGACAGTATTCTGAATTTGTGGCAAATAGACGTGACACAGATCTGATCATATTCGCGTAGTATAGTGAATGAATGTTCTACATTCTACATCTGAATGGAACCGGCAGTAAAATACAACGTTCTAATTGAAATACTTAGTTCTTCCATCATTAATCTATTTTTGACTCAACTTTTTTTCGCAATTGGAGTTTTAATAAGTCGCTAATGATTTTCATCTTAATCCCACTTCTACGAAGTCTACGAATGGAGAGAAGAAAGTCAAAGGCAAAATTTGAAAAGTTTTGCTCAAGATCACAAAGTTAAAATGTCTTTTTCAAAGGAAGTGTATTTGGTGTGAACTTTTATTAGAAAATTGTACATTGGAGACCAGTTACAACGTAAGATTACTGCATGGCTAGTCCCAGAAACTTTCCCATTATACAGAGACTGAGGGAGTAGTTAAGGAGAAAGTAGGCATTAGCGTGAACGATGTTTTTCACAATCAGGCGATAATGTTTAGTTTAACTGCCCGTTCGTCCGCATTTGGCACAGCCATAATGATGCCTCATTCAACAGAAGGGTGCAGATAAACAGAGTCCCTTAGTAATTTACGATTAAAGTGTTTCTAGAAACGCAGACCAGTTACGTTTTCTTTTTTTAAAAGTCATTTCAACAGACCTAATTCATACTTCCCTTACGAATGTCATTATGTGACGCCTTTGTCAAGTTGTTACAGTTTCCTTTTCCATGTTATGAAACAATTTTCACAGAGAAAATTACAAAGAATAAGCTGAAAACAATCTTCCATGCATTACAATTCGTACACTTTCACCAACATCCTGAATGAGTACTACCACCACCCCATACCTCTGAATCTCTGAGCAAAACATTTCATCTCTGTAATAATTCTGAACATGCACACACCGGCTAGCTACACAAGTATCAGGGTTGGTGAAAGAAAGTTTGAAAAAGTATTTTTACCAGGAGCAACTGTACTGTAATTTAGAAAATCTAGGCGGATGTTTCACAATATCACAAACATGTTTAAATAATCAATATTTCTTGTGATGACGGTAGGGTAATAACAATATTATTTGCATGAGTAGAGCAGTGGGATTTGTAAGAAAAGGAAAGTAACCGTGTTTCTGCGTTATGATTACTTTTATTCTCTTCCTTACAAATTCTTCCAAGATTGCTGGACGGATAAGCTATAAGACTGTAATCTCATAAACGTAACGAACCGAGTCTCATTACAATTGTGGCTCACGTTTACGGGAAGAGTGAGAAATGGAAGTGGAGGATCCTCGAGTCAAAGAAATTGCAAAGAAAATTTCCTCACGGAAATCTCACCTGGTCCTGAAAAGAGATCAGATATACGGTGGCAGAAAACTCTCCATGCCACCACCAGAGATGATGATGACAGAGAAAAGTCAAGTTTTGTGTAGGAGAAGCATCCGCAGTGAGTGAATTACGTAATGCAATGTAACAGCTAAATCTCACCGCAGTGAAAGCTGCGTTCATTAAACATTAACAATAACTTAAACCGCAGAAGCGGTGGCCGTGTGTCTGTCTATTCCACGGAAACAGGAGCTAAATCAGTGTGAGACACTATTATTAGAGTTTTTGGTGCTAACTGAATAAGTAAAGTGGACTTGACGGAAAGTGTTGTACGCCACACGTTTTTCTGTGTCTGTCTTCACTTTCACTCATGTTCATTAGGACAGTGGAAGCGTGATGTAATTTTTTTTTGCTAGGACCCAAAGTGCTACGAATGTACTCGTAGGAACTTTTCCCTTTCTTCCTCATCCCTCCTCCTGTCTTTCCGATTGTTGGGAATGGAGAAAGCTACTCAATTCATTAGTACTGATTATGATTGCGAGAGCCGAGGTTAAGCGGGCGAAGAACAGGCTGAATTAATAATGGTTCCAATTTTCAGAGTTCTTTTATGATCGAGTCTTTCCTTTGCGATTGTAACAAAGCAAAAAGGAGGGTATGAAAGAGTAATGATCCTGGATGTAGAGGCTTTCCAATTGGAATGATGGAAACCCAATTTGTCTGATTAGAATAGATATGACGTCCGTACGAGTAATAAAATAAGGTCAAGTCAATAAAAAGTTGAAAAGCTTTTTGACAGCACGAGTGTTATTGCAGCGTCAAATATTCAAAAGTTAACATCTGAATTGCAGAGAGAAATGACACGAACAACGAGCTTGCAGATTGAAATACTATACGTTTCATATGATTGAGAGTAAAACTGGGGGAAGGATGGGCGAGTTAGATAACAGGAAAAGAAAAGTAAGTGGAGACAACGATGGATATTGGGAATGATAAATTACGCTGGAAGACATGAATCCATTGTGGCGTCTTTGGCCCACACAATTTTCCTCCCGTCTTGCCCAGCGAGAAACTCAAATTTCCTATTCAAATCACACTGCTGTCGAGCAAAGAAGTTGCTAACCTATGCGATCCAGTCATAGGACTCGAGACTACTTTCTCCAACATTAAAAATGTGTCATACCTAGCTCAGGGAAAGAAGGGAAAGGATAAATATAGGGTGACTGACTATAGCATAGCATACAGCGGAAACTGCGTAAGTGCTGTGTGGCAGTATCAATCAAAGAAGTGACAGTAGCACCGTGCACAGGGCTGAATTTGAATTATTTCTATACGAAGGCTGCATAGCAGTATCGAACGTTAAAAATTTTACAACAGGAAGCAAATTGCCCAAATTTATAAATACCATGTCGAAGCCAAAGGCAACATCCCTTTATCAAATTCCATCATGCCGTGAGTAGATCAATCTAGATAACACAACTCGCACGTGTGAAGAATCCCTTAGATGTCTTGGTCTCATTTATTACAGTCAAACTGAGAAATGTATCAAATTCCCCTATGGTGAAATAAATATTAACCTTTATTTAACGTATAGGATTCTGCATATCGTAGGTAGAAGACAACAACAACCCGTGGATGACTTTGATTAGTACCATTGTGATTTGTGAATTAACTAACAGAGGTTATTAACAGTGTCTAGCCTTGCGTGGTTGATTATATGTAGAGGTAATTGGAAACGTATTCCTTGAGGATGTGGAGAGAAGAAACTTTAACTTCTTTCTCTCCAGTCACTACGATGCGAAGAGCAAGGGGTTGCAGAGAAGTTATAAATAACTTGAATTTTGATATTAGCATTTACCCTCTGCAACACCAACACCACACACCTACACTACCAAATCCAATTTATTTTCACGTATATACATATGACCTTGTTTGTGTAAGGCAACTAAACATAGTTTACCTGCCTTCTGCAAAGGATAACAAGATATTCTTTTTGCTTTCTCCTCACCACATTACGTAACCCCACACTGCCTTGGTCTTCATCATATAATGTATAAGATGCAATCAAGCTAGCGACATTTGAGCATACACTCTCAACTCCTCCACTCTAGTATTTCCTGTTTTTTTGCACACAGGCTTACATTTCATCCACGCACATTTGACTCGACTCACTGGCTGATGTTTCGTGAGGCCCTCAGGAAAAGTAGACAGTAAAAAAGAGAGCGGATTTTATCTTCAGCAGAGCTTTAAATTAAAGTTAGGTTTCCTTTACTTACTTTCTTTTCCTTCTTGCACTCTTATGTTGCCCTATATATCGAGTTCTTCTGCTCTAGTTCTAGTTCTACCCCGTAATCAGGTGAAAGTTAGTCTGAAATAAATGCCACTATTAAAAGCTGAATCTGTCTCTTCCTGTTTTTGAGGAATCCTCAAAATAAAACCATTAGTGCCAGCCACTTTCTGTAATTACCAAAACTTCAATCTCAGGCCACAACTACTGCGGGAACCGAACTTCTGTGAGTTGTCATGAGAAGAGGCAAAGTGTCTATACCTGCTCAAAAGGAGAGGAGGTAATTAAATAAATAGGAGACTTCCTACAAGAAGAATGGCGATAGGAAAGGAGCAGAAGAGATGAGAAATGAAAGTTCCTTACCCACACAGTGGACAGACCAACTTAGCATCTCGAACTTGTAAGCACTTGGCACAGAAAGAGTGGAAACATGAGAGTAGGCGTGGATCCTCGTAAACATTGTTGCAAATTAAACACAAAAGTGGATTTCTTGAACAAGACTCCAGTGTTTCCAAGTCGTGTTGGTGCACTAATACGGTTGTGGTTAAATCACTAGAAGCTCCATGAGATGGTAGATGTACACCCTGACTTCCCGACCGATTTTTCCTCCCTCCACTTCCATGTCTGTCTTTATGTTCATTGTTCATAGCTCCAGGAGGGGACATTAAATTGTCCCCCCTTCCTGGTGGCCCTCCACTTCCCTCCCCTCCTCCTCCTCCTGTGCCCTTCTTCCTAGTATGACTTGCATGTGGCTGGGATTGAGCCTGAGACTGAAGGTGCTGCTGCCCATGAAGGTGGGCACCTTGATAAGCGTGTTGTTGATGATGATGATGAGACCGTGAAGAGGTCAGAGCAGTTGATGCACCACCATCTTGAGATATATCACCGGATGGAGATATGACTGCAGACTGACTGTGACGAGGAGGAGGCAACGGCAAAAGACCGTTTCCACGCGATGGTGGCCTTTGCCAATTATCAACGCTCTGCTTTGCCATTGCACATTATTGTTACATACCCGGTCTGTATTTATTTATAGGACGTTCCTTTGGCAGTGAAAAAGAAATAACTATCCAGAGCATGAAAGAAACTTAGAGTTCTACACACTCATGTTTATGCCTACTTAGAGTTGAGTATGCAACTTTCACTTATTTTTGTCCTACAATTCGGCGAGTGTTTTCTTATACTTTTGGAAGTTCTGCTGCTATTCACTAGGCTGCAGGGGTATAAAGCAGCCAAAGTGAGCAGGACTGCGACATTTCACATCTAAAAGTTCTACGTGAGCATAATTACAATGTCTCACTGGTAACTTGGATTATGAATTTTTATTAGCATTATGACCTAGCCTTCCACGAACATCAACTATTTCTCCATTCTCTACCCTCACTCTCCTGCTGTAGATCCGGCCCGTTAATCATTGTTCAGAGAAAACTTACAAACATCCTCGCAGTAGTCGACTCCACGTTGACCATCATCCACCCGGAGGAGAAAGCTTTTCCAGGATTGAGTTGAGATTGGGGTTCTTCTGGAATTTACTAAAAACTCTGAATTCTTTCTCCACGGTTGTTCTTGGGTTTTCATGATGATGACGCGAGGTTGCAAATATGCAAAAACCAATGGCTTATCTCTTCCAGGAAACGGATAGGAAAAGTTTGACTCCCCACGGCTATTGAACTGTTTCATAAGCCATGAGATTATTGAAAACGGAAGTACACAAACAAAAGGGAGAAAGGAGAACTGAACGCACGGAAGAGAGAACCAAGCTTGATGAGTGAAAGTGGTGCGATGGTCTGGTGTGGTGTAAAGTGTGTGAAACTCACGGTCTGACTGACTGCATGTCTCGAGGTTGTGGAGAAAGTGGAAATATGAAAGTCCAAGTTTGGTCGGTCGGTGAATTTGGAATTCAACTGAGTGAGAAACGAGTTGGCAATGTAGATGAATGCACAGAACAGACGTTGAGATACTTCTCAACAAAAAGCAGACTTGCAACTGGGTCGCACCAGTGCGCATCCCATCCGGAGAAATCCGAGCCTCCAGTTTCCAGTATAAGAGTAGAAAATTTGGAGAAAGTGCC
Source organism: Isotomiella minor (assembly GCA_034696445.1). Classification (NCBI taxonomy): domain Eukaryota; kingdom Metazoa; phylum Arthropoda; class Collembola; order Entomobryomorpha; family Isotomidae; genus Isotomiella; species Isotomiella minor. The sequence continues at coordinate 27,588 of JAQIWU010000196.1, forward strand.
ACTGATGTGAGAACAGGACTTGGGCGATACACTAGGACCTATACACCGTCCTGGTCTCCTCTCACTTTCCAACATTTTCGTAGTAGAACAGGAGAATGAATGAAGGTACAGGTAGAAGATGAGAAAACGAGCCGTTTCTCTAACTTTTGCTTAGACTCTTATCTAAAGTTGGGGAAAAGGACTCGAGCTACTTTAACTTTTTTAGCTCGTTAAGGAGTTGACCAAGTGGATAGGTTAAGGCTAAATAAAAAGTGCTTAGTGTTTAACATTTAGTTAGAAGCCTCTTAAATAACCTTTTACGGGTTTAGTCAGTACAGGTTTATTATTACGAGATGGGCTCTCGAAGAACGGAGTCAAGTGGTGAAAAAGGCAGAGGCATATTGCATATCTCTACCTTTATGACCCACTTCACAGTAGTTAAGAAGCGAACTTAAGGGCAAAGGGCAGACGATCATGGTCTCTATAAAATGCTGGTCCTATCATGACGTAGAAAATCAAAATATTCCAGTAAGTAGAAGTGTCTCAAATCAGCAGGAACTTCTTTGAAAAAATTGCCGTTGTCCAGGAATCTGTCCTTGCCTTCCTTATAGCTGTGAATGGGAATGGAAGAAAGCTCTCAGTGTCTTTTAGCCCATACGAGTTGTGAAAGTAGCGGGGGTAGAGACTCATGTGTGAAGAAAAGGAAGGAAAAGACGAGACGTTTCAAAATTTCCTTCCTGCACTGGAATTTTTCCTTTTCGATCGACATGTATTATTCACCATTATGTTCCTCAAAGCCATTGAATCCGAATTTCCACGACAATAGGAACTGAATGTACAACTTCCAATGTCAGAGACTAACCTGCTAAAACGTACAGACTTCACTTCGACTTCTTGCTATAATTCTAAATCCGGAAAGCAAATGTCACCAAAAGGTTTCCTTACGTCACCACCACAGCAGTCCGCGATGGAACTCATGAGAAACGTTGAGGGACTATCGTAAATCTTGGAAGGTGTGCCATTTAGGCGATTCAGATCAAAAGTTTCTTATTTTGCCTTGAAAACTGCTCTGGTTTAAAAATAGATAAAAATGGAGGCAAAGGGAATATGAAAATGAGCTTGTGAAATGAAATCCTTTGTACCTGAAGGTCTTTTAGGTGACTTTCTCCATGGTCCCCGTCAGAATTCTCAATTCAAATCCACCTTGAAATGGCGTTTTAATCAGCGTTTCACAAGGACATGATGCAAGGAGAACCTGCTTGCAAGTCTCTTTTTCATTTTCTTTGCCTTAAGAGAAAGGATGAAAACGTTGTTTTGATTTACCCATTCATAGAGAAAGCTATTTGGGATTTGAGACATGGCCTTAATTTTGAGAGAATCAGACAAGGAAACTGACAGAAGTCCATCCATTACTTGCTTGGAAAAGTCTCAAGAGAGAATGTGAAAGGTCTTCTTCCCTCCGTTTTCTTTAGTTCAGAGAAGAAGACCAAGCGTAGGAAGGAATGAAGGGAAAGAAGGAATATGATTGAAAATCCTCCTACCTAATAAGAAACCAAATCCATTTGATTCCGTATTTAATTAATGGAGTCCCCGCTTTCATTAATGCGTCCTCACTTACAGAGGATCACTCGAACTGTTCTACTTTCTCCCATCGAAGTCTCTATCTCCTACCCAACCTTCTGACTAATAACAAACTTGTCTCATCCCACCCCCACTGAATGGAAGATCAAACCCCTTAACAAAAAGTTGGACCCAAAAGTAAAGTACTTTGTAAATAGTGTCCTGCACTCCATAAATAAACCTTGCAGTAATAGAAGTACATGGAAAACATGCTTTGGTCTGACTGTGACTATGATTTGTGATCCATATTAGGATGGGTAATTAATCTATAACGTTGCCGAGGCGCTTTCAGAACTCCACTCATTTGTCTCAGTCAGAAAAAGTGGGTTGAGGAATGACTCCTGGATGGACTGTGTGTGGGCCACACTCGCTTTTACTTTTACTTTCACTCCACTAAAAACACAGGAGGATGTGTGAGGAAGGAACGAGGCACAGGGGGCAAAGCAATATAAACATGCCCTCCCAACAACGGAGGAAGTTAAAGAAAAAGAATGAAGCTTATAGATAGGTACCCATCACTTTCACTTTCACCCTCATATAGTGTTATCGTTATGTATTATGTTATGCAGTGCCATATGCCCTCATCATCATCATCCTCACTCCGTGTGTAAACCATTTTCCTTCAAATAGATGCGATGTAAGTGCAGGAAGACGGTCAATTCAATTCGGGAAATAGAAAGATGGATTTTATTGTTGGTGAAAGTCAGGGATGTGTGTCTAAATTCTCTCCGGGTATCTCGGTTTTGTTGGCTTATTGCCTGCCACTCAAAATTGAGTCAAGACTCCTCTGCCATCTACTTCACTTTCCTTAGCAACCGTCCTCTGCCCCGCCACTGCTTCAATTTGTCTCGAAAAAAAATAATCCTCAAAGCAATTTTACGTTTTGTCTTTATTTTCTGACCCTTGAGGGTCAGTACCTCAGAAGCAGGATGACGGTCCTCAGCGTGCTACGCTCCCCCATCATCACCTCTCAGTTGGTCAAGTTCCAACCCCGACCTTTCGCAGCCTTCATAACGACCAGTAAGTCAAAACCATAAAGTGACATTGGGGGGACACATTTTCTAATGTCCCTTGATTGTTTTGTTTTTAGGTGCGTGGAAATGTGGGGGCCACGGACCCAAGACATTGAACATCCTACCTTCGCGATACCAGTGGAACAAGTATAAGGACGCCCTGCACTTCTACATCATGTTGGGGGCTATCCCTGCCCTTGCCTTTGTATTCTTTATCAATGTCACCATTGGACCGGCCACTTTGACCGAGACCCCTGCTGGCTATCGACCCAGACAGGAGGAGTTCCATAGAGTGAGTCAAATGTAAACCGTTTGACGAAACCAATAATTGGTTTTTTGTTTGCTGTAGCACCCAATCACAAGATGGTTGTCAAAGCATTGGATAGGGGACCCTCAGGAAATTTATGAAAGGAACATGTTCTACGTCAACGAATGCGATGAACAGTTTCGTATGAAGTAAGGCTAAAGCAATTCCAATATGGAACTTTTGACGAAAAGGGTATTATTTTTGTAGGAAAATTGAGCATAAAGTCATGCTGCTTATGCGACAGAGAGGAGACTATCCCAACTACTTTTACAGCAAACTACAAATTGCAAAGTACTTGCGAGCTAGGGTCTTGGAACTTGAGGAAATAGAAAGTGAATGGGGACAAGAGTAGAGTCAATGAATAAGTCACCCTCGTATTGTTAAACCTAACCTGCCAGTTATGTAATCGTAATGAACACACTTATTTTTAGTTGCCAATAGATTAAATGGTGAATCAATCGATCGGTTTACTCGTCAAAGTTGTAAATTACTGTGTAGAGCAAAAATGAACGGGAAGAAACGTTCAGTAGTAGTACATTGTAATAATAAATCACCATTTATTGCTCAAAGTTAAAGTTGCAGACTACAACTCTCTTCTCATTTTTATGTGCTTCAACTTCTCGTAAGGTAATATTACCTAATATATACTTTTGTGTAAAAGATCTAAAAAATCCATGACTAGATGAGCATTTGTCTATGAACAAACGAACATAATAAGTGTATACAACCGTGATATTGCTAGTACTGACGGATGAGACGTGGCACTTTCCGTCCAACTCCATTCGTGGAATAAAAGACAACTATGTAAGACTGGAAGGAAAACCTTCAGGGTGCGAAATGGGAAAATTAAGAGTGAAAAGCGATAAAAAAAAAAGTTAATGGAATGCTGGTTGAAATGAATGGCAGGATTATTCTCTTCGTTCCGGGGGGAAATGTAGTGATCTATATGGAATGGCAGGGATCCATGAGAATGACTTCCACGTTTAGACATAGAACACCCTCACCTTCACAGAGTATAATAAGACATGATTAGTTTTTATTACTGGAAATTATAATTGCTCATCTACTGAGATCCTCACATTGGATGTGCACACAAGAAAGTCATCATCAAAGAATTTGGTTTCGATGACGATGTTCCCACTGTCAAAAAGAAAAGAAAAATATATAATCCCTTGCCAACACCCTAAAATGTCTTACTTGAGCACATTGGCCGGCATCATTTGTGACTCTGGGGCTGCCTCAATCACATTTTGCCACGTATTTGTGGAGTTGGGTATGACGAAGCCAAATTCGAAGAACCACTCCTCAATGCACCGACCCTGAAAACCAAAATTCCTTGTCAATCCTTACTTATTTTTGAGATGAAACTCCTAAAGTACCTTAAACAAAACCTTCTGTTCTATACGGAACTTTTCCATGGGTTCCACCGAGGAAAAGTTGATTTCTCTGGACACTGCTCGACATAGGAGAACGCTTTTCGGTACCCTGGCTTCATGTTCGACATCCGGCAAGGATCTAATTAAATAAAATGACATGACTTTGTTGCCCTACAAAAATGAATAATAATGGTCACTTACAGATCTTCGTTAGCTTCCCAAAGTGCTTCGCCCTTGTCTGCGTCTCGTAATTTCATCCAGTTACTGAAACAATACAAATTAATAACCAAACAAACCAAGGTGACCCACCCACATTGGGGCAATCATATATTCTTCTTACATTCTAAATCCCTGTAGAATTTCCTCTGCCCTCGACGGCATTGTTCCTAGACTTTTGTCCACCAATCCCTCGGTCTGAACTGTCGGATCCAATTTAGTTTTTTACGCCGCAAAAATTGTTTGGAAAAGTTAATTGACAAGCACTAAACTTATTCCATTTATTTGCATGCAATTTTGGAATAAAATATAAAATGTCGTTGCTGCAGCAATTGCAATGCCACTTCTTTTTGGTTTGAAAATTGGGAATGAGAATGTTTGTGTGTGGATGAAGAAATAGGAGGTTTGTTGTGTAATCGTGAGCGAATCAATCGCGTGTCTCAACTTTGCAACTTTGCTATGCAATTCAACAACAAAATTACGCAGTATGTGGAATTCGAGAGAATCATCTGTCTTGACTTTTTGTATGAAGCACAATGAAGTAAGAAAAAGGGTAAGTGCTATTGCTATTAAATTAATTGCCAGCAACAACAACAATTATTGTAAAATTGTGCATAATGTGCAAACGACCTTGTGCTTTTTTTAACGGAAAGAGTTGAGTTTTTCAGATAATTTGAGCATTTGTTTTATTGTTTTTGCAATTTCAGAAGATCATCGACCATCCCATTCAACAGAAGTCGACAATAGAAGAAAGTTTTGTATTTGCATTGTGTAAAATCTAGGACGTTGTCAGGAGAACACTCGTCACATCCAAAAGTCAAAAGGAAGTTTAGTTTTTCTAGTCCCATATTCTCTCAGGGAGATATGGCCAATCGGGTAAGAATTACGTATGTATGACCTTAGGCTTATTTTCTAAATAAGGAAGTGCTAATGGGTGATTAGTGCACATTATTATTATT
>JAQIWU010000197.1:0-33001 GCA_034696445.1 Isotomiella minor
GTTTTCTATTTGGGCTCTTTTCTATTCGGATTCGGATGTGCCTTTTGTGGATTGCATATAAACATGTCTTTTTCAACGATTTCCTACGATCGTATCGTATTTGAATGTGGAAATAAGTGTCTCATTTTCAATGTCGATGTGTCACTTACTCATTTACAGTGAAACATGGTGGTATAAAATATACATGAATGGAGTTTGAATAATAAATTTTTATTTTCCTTCCCATTTTGCATTTATACATTTATGCTAATCCCTTGTCGACAGTGCCTATACTGTCGTCCTTTTCCCTTCCTCTTGTCTCTTTCGCTTCCATTCACCCATTTTCAACCTCATTGGTGCATTTGACGTATACTTAAAAATATCTTCCGTCGGATTTAACTGGGCTAGAAGAACGATAGATGCTTTTGCTTCCCCTTTTTCCTTTTACTTCCTCTTCTAGTTTTTCATTCCAAAGTAGGGTTACAGCAGCAGCAAAAACAGGGAAATAAATTTATAAGGGGAGTAAATTGGTTGGATTGGATGTGCATGTCGTTGTTCTACCAACCAACGACAAAGTTTATGCTCTTTTGGTTGTTGTCATTTTTAAAGTTTCATAAAACATTAATGATACGAAAGAAAAAACAAGAAAAAAGGACGTAATAGGACCTACGTTGGGGCTGTCACTTTGGACAGTTCTGTTAAGCGGATCCCTAATTTAGTAGCAGCTGTAAATTCCGAGGCAATCGGAATGCGGCCCATTGATTTACTTTTGGGAGACATGTGTAATTTCATTTGAGACAAAAAAGTAAATGGTAAGTGAAACAATCACTGCGTGGATGATAAGAGAGATGAGAAGAGAAAAAAGACGAATGTGGTCTAATGTGCAATAAAGATACACATCTTTCAATTTTACTCCGGTTGGATTAAGCAACTTCGATCTTTTCATTCGACATTTCTTACAGGCAGAGTCCCTTCTTGCTTTCACTTTTGTTCTACTCTGGATGCAAGTGATTTGTTGTGTATTTTGATTTTTTAGACTTCAGAGAGCTGGAAGATAAGAAGTGAAAGTAGCAATTGTCCAGTGTCTTCTCATACACTACACTTTGTAAAGAAGCCTCTCAAAACGTCTTCTTGTTTAGGTAGAATTTAAGAAAAAGACGCACTGTTGTGTACAATAATAAACTAGCGGAATTCTCCATCTTCCAGATCGGGATGCATTAAGGGAATTCACTTTATTGTGCGTTTGAAGAAGAAGTAGGAAGGGAAAGTTAAGTGGAAGGAGATACATGGAAGTGATTCCTTGCTTAATAGCAGCTCCAACTCCACGAGAGAGCTGTTTGGAACCCAATACTTATTCATTCATTCATTCATTTGCTTTTTTGGTAATAAATTTTGTTTTGTTGGTTGCAAAGAGGCTGGATAAGGATGACTATGATGATGGGGATAAGTCAATTGGCTGGAAGAGCTTTTGTTCACTCTTTCTCTTCCTCTATCGTCTTTTCTCAATCCTGTAACCATTCTTTCTTTCTTTTCCCTTTCTCCATTTTCTCCAATAATGGTAAGATGGAGAAAGCTTTACATCATTCCCCGTACTCCTCTACTTGATAACCATTTTCAGACCATGCTTTAGCTTTGGCATAGGCGAAGCAAACTTCTTTCCTTTTCATGTCTTTTTTTCTTTAATGAGACTCATCATTTGGTCATAAATAAGAGAATTTCAAAACTGCTAAAGTATTGGTGGGTACAAAATTGAGTGAATAATATTTTATAGCCCAATGAGAGTGAGGATGGAAAAAGTGCAGATGGATAACAAACACTTACTAAATAATTTTTTTGCATTCTTTCTTAACACCCTTGGGTCGTTTCGTTGTTGTCTCGTGACATACATGTAGGGAATTGACAAGATGTGCAATTAGATGGAACCTGAAAGTGAAAGTTCTCACAGAGTGCAAGGAACACGGGGTAAGAGGCATTGAGCATGATACGGCAGGAATGAAAGTTTCTAGTGTGGGTGACGCAAATGATGTGGAACATTTTTATTTTCCGATGAAAGCTTGAAGACATTCGATCGAGTCATCAGAAAGTCTTCAACAAGTATCAATTTGCCTTAACCAAGGATTTCCTTCCTCTGGAGACAGGCTGGAATGGATTTCCTTACGTGGAGAAAGTGATTGGTGAGATAATGCTTGGATTGCATGTACTTGAGTCAGTAAATTGCTAACCACCACCACCACCCACCAATCCACCTACATCACATCACATGTACTTAGATAACGATTACATTACAATGCAAGGCATAGCTCCTTCCGTGGGTAAAAGTAAAAAGGGGAAGAGTGAAAGTGAGTTGTCTTGAGTCTTGTTGGGAAGAGGACATGAGATGAGTACCAAGAAAGCAATATGCAGAACGAATGATCTTGAAAGTAGTTGGGTTCCTTGTCTTCTTTGTCTGTGTGCGGCGGTATCTCCCTGCGGAAAGTAAAGACGATTTTGTTTTTTGAATGAGACTTGTATTGATACAATGAATATTTAGATGTGGAAATGGTGAGGGGCTCCTCTGCTGGTTTGATGGCACCCCCGGGAGACGGAGGATCGGATTCGAACCGACCGATTTGATCCTCGTCTACCCCCTGATGAGCTCTGAATGTATATCTGCCAAAGTTCTTAATTAAAGCTTTTCCAATTTAACTCGTATCGCATCCATCCTTCGTTAACCCAACTCCTTTCGCATTCGCATGCAGATGCAGACATGATTGCATGATGATGACGACCCAAGGAAGCACGAGAGAGTCTCGGTGTGGTCTCGTTCCAAGTATCTATCTCCTGGTCTTTGATGGGACACGTGCGTTTGCATGTGAGTATCATCATCAATACATGTAAGGAAGGGCCTCTGATGATTGCTGCATATTACTCTAGCCTACACATGCTTTCTCTTTATTGCGGTTCATCCCCCTCTCCAAATAAGTACCTTCTCATTCTTCCATCCAGAGGAGAGGAGAAGTGTTTCCTCATGTAATAATAATATTTGATGTTTCACACCCTCTCAACCTCCAGTCTGCCTCTTTTGGCGAGCGCCACTGGCTTACACGTGTATCTTCTTGTTGCTCTTTTGCTCTCACATATCATATCCTCATCACCATCTCCGTGTGAGTCGTATTGATTCTTTCACTTACCTTTCATCAGAGGAGTCATGTTCCTTGATCAAGTTTCTCTCATTCCGAAACTCCCGAGGGCTTTCACCCACTCTCTGATCTGACACACACATACACATAGGTATACATACACACGTACACACACAAGACAGAAGTTGCAGTTACCCACCCCTCCTCTTCTGCCTTGTTTTAATTTTAATGTGCCTCATTCATTCATACACACCAAGCATAGGCATCGCCTCTCTTTTTATCCTCCCACTTTGCCATTCATTCACTCATTTCCTTCCGCCACCAGATCACTGACTGACTGATACCGAACCCCTTCCTTCCTTCCTTCTTTCTTTCTTTCTTTCTCTCTTTTGTTTCTTTCTTGCTTCATGCAAACTGAGCTTCCTTCTCATCTCCTCATCTCATCTCATTTCTCGTGGGACTTTTGCTTTTCAAACTATTACTCTTCCACTCGGCATGTTTTACACTACCACCAGGATATTATGGATTATACATTATACCCACTCGCTACATCACCGCTCCATTCCAACTTAGATTAAAAGAGGTAGGCTCTCTATCTGTTAAGAAGATGTATTTATTTTGAACTAAAAATCGGATGTACCCCCATTATCCTCGAAGCTTTTCTTCTCTCCGCCCTTGAAGGATGTGAACCATAAAAATTTCACTATCTCCACTTAATTTCTTTCATCTAACTAATGAGTTTGAGACACTTTCTTCCAATTACTTGCATCATTTCACGATGCTTCATCCCTCCGCTCTTTGTCTATAGTCGTGTATATACACGAGTCAAACGGCGATGATGGGGTGTCTCGCCTTGCCTCGCTTTGGTTGTATAGTCATTACGCATTTTGTAATTTATATGACCAATCCATTAGTTTATTCATTACGCCCTTCCTTCGCCTCGCGTCCTCTTTTCATGAAATGATTGATTTTTCATCAATATTTGTAAATCTTGATACTGCTTTTGTCCTTGGAATAGTTGTATGTTTAAATTGAAGACAGGCCGGAAAGGAGACGGTTTTGAAATGAGAGGTGATGCAGAAGGATATTGTCCTGAGGCACGCGATCATGAGGATGTTCCTTCTGTCTGTGTTCTGCACAAGTGTATCGTGTTGTATGATGTGTATCGCTTAGGAAATGACCCCTTGCGGTGAGGCAACAAAGAGACGTTGATTGAAACGGTGAGAACTCATTGATGCCGCTCTCATTGTTGGTGACATTTGATTATGTTGATTGAGCTGCATCACGACATCCATTCTCTTTGTTGCGTGAATCAAGAAGAAGAATCAGTGTCTAGATTTGTGACAAAAATTACAGAGAGACGGTCATGCATTAATCCACTGCAGAATCATAAAAGACATTCAAAGGTTCATTGGTTGCATTATTATTCTTCTATTTATTATGGATGAACGGATGCAAAGTACATGTGTATCTTATTTTAAGACATTATGTGCCGACTATTCTTCTACTTTTGTAAAGTGCCTGTCTCCTTCTTTGCACTCCTCTATGAAACCCATTCTAGCTTAATTGCACACTGACGATGTTTACTTTGTTTTACTTTCTTTCTTTCTTTACTCGGCAAGAGAGGAGAGTGTGGAATGGATGCTGGGTTCACTCTACCATGCGGGTTGGACAAGAAATTCCGAGTATTTAATAAACTTTGAATGTAACAACTGGGAGGGAAATATATAGCAATAATTATTCCAAAAGTTGTTATTTGTGTGTGTAGAAAAGGAAGGGATCGACTTTTAGAGGCAGAAGGGTGATAAGTAAGTTGGTACGTACGTTGGAGGGCAGAGGCATTGACTAGATAAGTAGGACTGAGAAATTGTGAAGACGAGGAGGAGAAGAAGGAGGACGGAGAAAGTGAGAAGAGACAGAATTCAAGAGAGAGGGTATGGCAAGTAGTGGAGTGGAGTGAATGTGTGAACAACAATAATGTGAAATGCGATATTCAAAATTTGTCCATATATCTCAGCACAAATTAACTCTTGAAGTACAAAATCGTTGTGGCCATTGAATAATGTTCATTTATGCCTACATAAATTTCCCTTATTAGCAAATTGCAAATGCCTCTCTTCTCCTCTTGACTTTCTCTCTGTAATAAAGCCTTATGCTTGAGGAGAGAGTATCGGTTTACTTGCTCCAGGGTGTTTGTGTGTGTGTGTGTGTGCGGGTGAAGTGAAGTGGCTGGTGGGTGAATTTAGTGCATGTTATTGTGTTAAGAGAGTGTGTATTGTATATTGTGCAATCCAGAGCTAGTCAGTCAGTCCCATTACTAATTCTACAAAGTACCAACAAACCCACTGGTCCCTCTTCCACCAAAGAGTCTAAGTGTGGAGAAAGTTTCTTTGAAGTGAAAAAGCAATTCAGGGGTGGTGGTGGTGGTGGTGGGTGAAACTTAACGTCGTCTTCTCTCTTCGTCGTCCTCCTTAAGTAGTTTCTTATTCTTCCATAAATATCTCATTCCCCATTTATTTCCCTGGCTCTGCTCAATGTTTACTTGCATACATAAATATGTCTCAACTTTACCAATAAGTCCCATTATGAACGCTCTTACTCACTCAAACTCCATCCGACATCCGACAACGGAGCCCGAGAATACATGATTTACGCCACTTTCCATAAACTAAATAAGTAACACCATTATAAACTATCATAGAGAGAAGAAAATGAATGGAGTGAAACGAAAGGAAACGTAGCATCTTACGATCTATGACTGTAATCTTCTTCTTCTTCTTCTTCTCCACTTTTACCACCACAACCCTTTCCAATTCCAATACAGTCATTCGGTTTGTTTGTTTGTTTCCGTCTACTTTGCATTATAAATTTCAATTCTCATTCATCCTCCTTAAATCCCTTCTGTCTCTCACCCTCTCTCCTTTCTTCCTTACCACCACGACTGTTTTAGTCTCACTTTCCTCGCTTACTTTTCAGCTTTTGATGCCTACTACTTTGCACGTCATCGTTGTGTTCCGCGGACAGAGGGAAAGCAGAACTGTTCGTGTATTAAATGTACATTGTTGAATTTAGAAACAATAAGGTGTCGAAGACCACAAGGACGGCATAATCCTTTTGGTAATATTGATGGAGCAACCGTCTCAGATTTAAGTCCATAGTTCTAAATAGGAGCAGTTTCCATTGTCTTCTTCACTACTTTCTCCGTCCCAATCATATCCATAGTCCAAAGTCAAAGAGATTCGTTATTTTGTTTATTACGTAAAGAAAAGATTATCGTTAATTTTCATGGAACACATGCAGCCGGCCATAATTTAATTTGATAAGATGAGCGGAAAGATGCATGAGGTAAAATGTACGTACGTTACTTTATTATTGTTTAAAATGCTGTTTATTTTCTTGCCTGGAATGAGGATGTGTTTGTGCGGTGTGGGAATTGAGGAGGGCATTTTTATTATTTAATGGATAATGGTTTGGGTGAAAGTGAGATTAGTGTGTGAGTGAGGAGAATGTAGACAAGCAGGGGGTATCGAGTAATGTGAAATTCATTGCGTAAAATGTGAGTTTCAGTTTCCTTCTTCTTCTTTCCCTTGGCTGCGTTGTTGTTCGGTGGCTGGCTGATGGAGAAAGAAAGGAAAAATGATGGTTAATACTTGGCAATATATAGCAATAGGATGCATGTGTTGCAGATGATGGGAACAATATTATTATGATGTCTTAAGGGAGAGGAGGAAGAGGAAGAGGAGAGGGAAATAAAGGACGAGAGAAAGCATGCAATTTTTTACACTTAATGAAAAGCTATTAGATCGACTGTTCCCAGTCAGCGAGCCGAAGAAATGAGCTCTTGTTTTCTTTCTCTTCTCTCCTCTCAGTCCCTTTTTCAGTTCTGTTAATACTTAATATCTCCCTCCTTTTCCTTTCTTTCTCCTTCTCTTAAAATAATAAATACACCCTTGCACACTTGCATTGCATCGCACCACGTCTCTCTCATTCCTTTCCTTTGTTTGTGGGGGATGTGAGAGATGGATTCGGGACTCATTCGAATACCGCAGGATTATGTAATCATATGCGAAATGAAAAATAATCATAAATCGACGACGTTGAAATTGTATCCTTTTTTCCACTTCCCATTATTCCCTTCTTTTTTCATCAAGGAACAACGGATAGACGGCCAAGATACCCGCTTTTTCCTCCTCATTTTCCTATTTGTTCCTCTCCTTTCTCCATTTCTCTTTCCACTTCCCATTATTTTGATCCGTACACAGCTACTTAAACTTAACTGCTTTTATCGATTAAATGAATTTTCCCCATTCATTAAGCTAAAAAAAACTTTAAGCTAAGTTGAGCTGAGCCATGTTAAGCTGTCAGCTTTCAAAGAGAAAGAATATGCAAAAGAAACAAAGCCGCAACTGTTTTCAATTCCCAAATCCTCCTCCTCGTCTTTACTTATGTAATGTAGCTACATTTCTTTCTCTAATTTATTGTGCATCAATTATGCCAGTTGTAAGCTTTCTTCGTTTTGAAATTTACGTCTTTTTTACGTTTTTACTTACAGCAGCAATGGGTGCCAATCCTACTGTTCCTGTAGTTTTGATTCCCAGAAATTGAACGCATTGAATTACTTATTTTTATTCTAAACCTTTTTTTGTACAGGAGCTGCCTTTAGGACTTTCTCCGAGGTTCAGAATTACGCATCTCTCCCTATTACAAGGCGAGGAGTTCTGTTGCTCTTTGTGGGGTGACAGAGGAGTGGCTGTTGTCGCCTTCGAGTATCGGAATTCTGAAGCGTCGTTGCATATCACTCAGTAAGTCCAAAATAGGACTGTTAAGATCAGCTTTGAAAATGACTTTTGCTTCTGTTTTCAGGCAACATTTTATTACGGAGAAAGTATACCAAAATCATCCAGCTTTACACGTTTTACAATGCAAATGGTTCCCTGCCTCAGCATACAAGCTGCTACTTATACTCAATTCTGATTACTACCTGAGGTATGCAACCCTGCCTTCTGTCACTACTGTCACCAATTTAAAATTGATCTTGTGTCGTTCATTTTTAGAGTGTTCAATGTGGAGTCGCGAGAATGCATTGGTTCATTTAATTTTGGACCGGAATCCAGTATGCCCTTGACTTCGACGTTCTCTGTAGAAATCAACCCGGAAACTCCCATCGACTTTGACATCGGGCCGTACGTTCCGACTTCAAAATCTTGGCTAATGTTCGTTTTAAAACCTACGGGTAGCGTGTACTGCGCGTCTTTGGGGATTCTTGGCACCGGCAAAGTGTACGTTTTTCAAAGAGCCATTGATATGGGACTCAATGAGTTGCATTTTTTGCAGTTGCTTTCTCCACACCTATCAACGAATAGATTACTTTGGAAGTGGAAATATCAGCGATGGTGACGAAGACTTCTCACACATACTATGCTCCAAAAGCTTCCCTGTCGTTTGTTTCACAAGTCAAGACAAGGGTTCCGTGTGGCACTCGGTGATGCTCCCTACACACATGGAAATTGTTGGTGATTTAAGTGCGTTTGGGTTATCATTATCTAAACTTGAGTACAATTTTTTAGGATACGGACGAAGTGCTACAGAGTGTAGACATGCATTTAGTAACGGGCTCCTATAGACTATTCTTGAAGGAAGAACTAAAGTTCCCGTCGTCCGAAAGAGGATCATCATTACAACTGCAGTTGATACAAGATCCACTCTTTGATCACAGGTAAGTTTTTGTGTAATTCTTGTCCTTATCATTATTTCATACGTTTCCATCCTTGCAGATACGCCTGCGTACATGGCCAAGGTGTTCATCTAGTGACAGTAAAATTCGTCAACCAAATGAAAAAGTTTATTGATGATGAAGAAAACAAGGAGGATGCTCAAGGTGTGGAGTTGGAAGCTTTGAGCTCTTCCGTTTGTAGGAATTTGATGGTTTGGGGAATGGGAGAGGATGACCATTCTTTACCGTCCAGTTACAATCATCTTCTAGGGATAACGTTTACAAATTATCTACCTCAAAAATTGATATGTGTTTTGCAAAAAGCTCGAGTAAGAGTCGATTTCTTGTGCAATTTGTAAGGAGTGTATATAATTAACAAACAAAACACCTTTCAGACTGTTCTGTTCACCATCCCGCATCCAAACGACATAATACCGTTCGAGAAGGAGGAAGTTGGAGTACCCGGTACGGTTGGCACGTCCCAGGAGTCTCGAAGGGGTAGAACTTTCCTTGGAGTTATCAAAAATATTTTGAGACCGACAACAGGTCAACCTTTTTACTGTAGCGAGCAAGATGCTGGGGTCAGTAATCATCTTAAACTCTCAATATTCTGTCTTAAAACCATTTTGTTCAACAGAAAGTCGAGACAGTAAAGTTGCTCTTATCATCGCTGGTCTCCAAGACTGAAAGGCTGGAAGCCTTGGAAAAGTGCGATGAATATTTTGTATCCTACCTGAGGGCCTTAAATTCAAATGCAAACAAGTCCAAAAAGGAGCTTCAACATATCATAGATACTAGAGCCGAAATGAAGGTAATGGAGAGACTCTGAGGTACTTTGGTGCAATGGTTTACGTTTCATTACTTTCGCTAATCAACAGGACAGTGCTCGACGCATAGCTGGAGCTTATGAGGAGTTGTGTGAAGAGGACGAGCTTATCCAAAAACGAATGGACGCAGTCATGCTCCGTTATCATAATACGTTTCCTGTTTTAACAGAGAAGGAGAAGGAGTGTCGACAAAAGTTGGAGGAAATTAGAAGGGATTTGGGGTCTCTAAAAGCCTTCACAGGAGAATTGCACAAAAAGACTTTGGGACAACGTCATCATCAAGGAGCTCCCAAGTCAGTCAAACTGAATCCTCGCCTTCTGGAAATCATATATGAAGAAATCAAAACTCAGTATGTCTTTTATCATTTTCCACCGAAATATTGACTTACTTTTACGTTGTTTTAGGCAAACGATCATTGCCAACATGAAACTAGGAATTGGTCAAGTTAGTGATCGAGGTGCCTGAGGATGGTCTTCTGCAGCAACGTACCTACTTACTTATCAGTCAATCCATGCATTTTTCTTCGTTTCACTGATACCTGAATGAAATAATTCTCAATTAACTCTTCCAATACCCTTACTAGATTAAGCAATTCCGGTCTGTGATGTGATGTTTAGTATTACTTCTATTCTCTCTTATTTTGAGAGGTCTACTTATTCTTGGTATCATTTCCTTTACTACCCAATCTTACAACTTTTTTGTACAACCAGTGAAACAACGTAAAAACAGAATCAAGATGTATTTCGTAAAGTGATTAGTTGTAAAAATGGTGTATTTGAATTGTTTCATTAAAATGTTTTGAACTGCAAGAACGCTTCCCTTGTTCAACGAGTTGGGCACAATGAAACTTGAGTATTTTGGCAGCGGGAGACATACGAGTCTTGTGGAAAAAAACTGGTGATTTTCGTTGACAAAATGTCGTTTCTTCAAAAACGGGTTTTGGGAATTGGAATTCAGATTTTGCGTCCATCGTTTCAACTCCCACAGTTCCTGCTGCGGTCCTCCTCTTCCTCGGCTGGTGAGGATGATGGTGGCTCCAGGATGTCATCTGGACCTAAAATATACACCCGGACTGGGGACAAAGGGACGTCAATGTTGTTCACTGGGGAGAGACGAAGCAAGGACGACAAAGTGTTCGAGGCCCTTGGGACGGCGGATGAACTTTCCTGCCACATTGGACTCGCACGGGAATTTGCAGTAGAGGCAAAGCATCCCTACGCTGAGCGACTGACGAGGATCCAATGCATATTGCAAGTAAGACAGACAAACTCTATTGGTCTTGTGGCCCTTTATTTTCATTTTATATATGCAATAGGATTTGGGTTCAGTAGTCGCGACGCCAAAGTGTTCAGCGAGAGAAGCGCATTTGAAAAAGGTTGGATTTTCCGAGAGACATGCCACAGAGCTGGAAGAGTGGATCGACGAGTACACAGCCGAACTTAAGCCGTTGAAGAACTTCATCCTGCCAGTAAGTAACAAAGATAGACGATTATGGAGGAAGATTCATTGATTGAGTCAATTGTATTATAAGGGTGGGGGTATCGTCGCAGCTCATCTCCACGTGGCACGATCCGTATGTAGGAGGGCAGAACGGTGTGTGGCCCCTTTAGTCATTGCTGGCGAAGCCGATACTAATGCATTAATCTATCTAAATAGGTGAGTCATCTAAAGTCAGTCTCCGTTGAACCCCACTTTATATTATTACTCTGTAGGTTGTCAGATTTCCTATTCGTGGCAGCCCGGTATGCGTCTAAAATAGATGACATGGAAGAAGAGATATACATTCGTGCAGATGGGTCAGCAGATGACGAGGATCCCACAACCACTACTCCAAAAGGGGGTGGAGGGAAGAAAAGAAGACCCAAATCTAGTACTGAGGGACAATCAACATGACTCTTTGATGACCACGGTGTTGATGCAATATCTACATCAAGTTCTAAAACAGTTTATCGGTGTATATAGACAAAAGACTGAACTCGAATCTGGGGCTGTTTTAAGTTGCTTGTACTTATTTTTATTCAATAACTTCTTCACTGTCATTAACTTCTTTTAAGGAGAGCACTTCCAACACCCCTTGTCCCCTCGTCTCAGCTTGCATGAGTTCGTCCAGCTGTCGGTAGTATCCAGGGTCAGTTAAGATAACCTAAAGAAAGTGCAAAGTCCAATAAATAAATCGCCCAGCGTATTTTTTGAGTCTTGAGTACCATTGATAAGCCATTTCCTTCAAATTCCTTCTCCTCCACCGTTCCCATCTTGGACACCTTCTCAGCGATGCTTTTACAGCAGTTCCCACTCACACTGAGTCTCAACCTCATCTGCGCCCTTTCAATGTTGAGTGAGGTCTTGAGTTGTGGAATAGCTTCAAGGGCCAACTGTTTCGCACTTCGGTTTGGTTTGACGGAAAAGTGGACGTCCTTCAACCCCTTCTCAATGATGGAGATGGGATAAGGCCTCTTCGTCTCCGGATTGACACACAGCCCCGCAATGGTGTTTGCAACGTCCTTCACCGACGCGTCCAGTTGCTCCTGCCTCTCCCTCCCAGACACCTGGAGTTCCCCTTTGTCCAAAATAAGTTTGCAAATCTCCGTCTGCTCATCCTTCCCGAAGGCTGCGATCAGATCTTCCTTCTTTGCCACCTGCCCCTTGGACACGTTCGTGAATATCGTGTGGGTCTGGAGGACTTCGTCAATGTCCTTCTCACTACGGAAGGAAGAAGGAGGATACAATAAGGGTTACAATCCATGCGTTAAAAGACTTATTAGACTCACATTTTATTCCTCCAGGACAAAACCTTATTTTTATAGCAGGCAATTTCAAAGCGTTTGCCCCCCTTCTTCATCCTCACAATCGCCACGTTCGTCAGCCGAATTTGATTTGTGGGAGTGAATATCTTTGACATGATGAATTCAGATAATAAAAAAATGGTTCAAAAAAGATTTATCGAAATTGTCAAACAACAACAACAACAATAGTCAGCAGGAACGGGAGCAAAGTCTAGGAAGGAGCTGGAAGTGTCAATCTTCCACACCACAACCGCTTGTCTCTATTGATCAGATCCGTGTGGAACCGAGTGCATAGGGGCAATGGGCGAAAGTGGAAAACGTTTCTTCGTAAGACAAATAAAAATATAAGATCGAAACAGCATTGTCTACGTTCCAACTCTAATTTCGTTTATTTAACATTCCTGAAAAATTGAGGCGATTGACTTTACATTCCGAATGGGGATGCAGCGTTGGTTCTCAGGTAGTAGACTCCATGCGGTGCTCTATAATTATTGGAAAGTTGTATAGACTTATATTTTTATCAACATCAAATGATTCTACTTACGAAGTTGGAGTGGCCCATCCCATGACTTGCGATGTTCCAGGACAGGTACAGGCTCCACTATTGTAGTCTTGCCAGCTTTCACATTTGCATGAAGCAAAGGCTTCCCTTCTATAGGCGGATTCTCCAAAATATTCATGAGCCCTGGAGTGGCTGCAGGAGCCGAAAGCATCAGCACCACATCCAGGTTGATTCTTTCCAGAGTTGGGGTAGAAATCAATGTGTCCTCTTGGTTCGGTGAACGCTAAACCTCCGTCCAATAAAGTCCCCATGGCTGAATGGATCACGTTTACAAAGACCCCGTCTGAGGGATCGATCCTTTCGGTGTCGTCTCTTACTCCAAACAGTGGAAGAGCTGGGTCTAACGCTGTTGAAACCAAAGCATCATGAGACTTTCACTTTCCATGAGAGAAAGTTGTGTTGGCATTTACCATGAATGACTGGTAGGGACAGCCCAGGGGTCAAAGTGGCAGCAATGAAGTTGGCGACGTGTGATCCTAAACTGTGCCCAGCAAAGGATATCGATGACATTGGGACACCGCTTTGTACCAAAAAGTTAACAAGTCTCCCTGAATATTCTCCAACGGGTTTGACGTTGTTGGCTGCAAACTCGTACCAAGGGGCTGGTGCCAACTTGGACCAATTGATAAATATCAAATTCATCACTTCTGGAGCCCTTGCAAAATCTATAAATTCAAAGATAATTGAAGGAAATGAACGCACGTCTCAAGTTCCCCCTTTAGAGGCTTTACATTCACATACTTTCTCTAAGACCGTCGCCAAATCCACCTTCATGGCTCGAAGAGAAGCCATGAGCAAAGATGACTACTGGAGCCCCGGGGACAAGGGTGGCAAGGCACCCAGTGCAGCCGGGAGTAATGATGGTATTTGAGCCAGGAGTTTTGCTATTGTAAAGATGGAATGAAACGTCATCCTCTATAGCTCTGGGTTGCCAATTGGGTGGATTTCCATGAAGGAAGGCTGGCTTAATTGCCCCACTATCGTCCCGGAACCAAAATATTTCAGAGGGATCCGTACTCCCTGTTTTCGTCGGCAGAAAGGCACCCGTGGCAAACGCCACTCCCATCAAAAGAACCAGAGAAAGCGTCAGATGCATTGTTATGCCGTATCCTTCCTAAATTGAGTGCTGACCTCACAAGCCACTGGACAGTTCGTAAACTATTTTCCCTTCTTATCAAATAATTGGTGCGTACGTAGTTGTAATCATTGTCACAGTGAAGATCATCTTGATAAGGGGCAATGTGAAGGTTTATCAGCTTTGGGATTTCTCATCATCACCTCATGTCTGACAATCAATTACTTGTGATTGGGTGTGAACGGAACGACATGGACAATTCAAAGAGACCTTTCTCGATGATGCTTTTGTTACTCAAACAAAACAAATCCATACCAGAAACGTCAAGCCAATCCCAGTAATCATTTTGCGTGGAGAGATAAGAAAAAACTACTGCAGCGGCCTCCCAATGTGGCGTCATGTGAAAAGAGGCAAGGGAAATGCAAGACACGAGACAAAAAATCGGATTATCAAAGCTGTATTTTATTTTCATTCAATTCATGTCCCAAAAATCTGATCTGGCGAATATATGGAACGTGCTGTTCAATAATTTTAAATTCCAATGCCTACTGCTTTAAAATTTGTACCGGATCTTATCTTTTTTCAGCAGTACGGAAATGAGAGGTAGTTTCTGCGCTTAAGATTTAGTACAATGCTCCTGTAATAATAATAAATACATAAATTTCAATTTCTGGTGTATCCTGTCTCAGGTCGGAAGATCTCGTCAAATAAAAATTACCGTACATTTTGCATATAAGTTATCAACAAAAAATCCCACTCACATTTTGCCGTCATAGTCGTCGTCGTGAAAAGGTTATCCTAGGTTAAATATCACTAATAGACAATTTTTCAATCGATTGTACTAGCAATTTTCTTTTCCCGTTTATACGTAATTAGCAGTGTTAGTGACCCCAGTTCGAGAATCTTGTTCATTAAACTGAAACTCTTAACAGAAGCTTGCTTCATGTCATTCTATGTTCCCCGTGTACCTCGGACGGACGCGCAACCCCAGACACGTACGTCTTAAAAACTGTTCCAAATTCCGCTCATAAAATCAGGCTAAAATAACACATTATTAGTGATAAGATCAGAATGGTGAACTATTTATGACTTGACCGTTTTCGTAGGTACTAAGTCTAGTAATAGTAATAATAAGGCTTTTGCTTTCGATTGCGTAATTCTTACTCTGTTTCAGTTTTTAAAATCGTCTCTTGGACGCCTATGCTCCGTATTTTTACTACATTGAATTTCCATATGGAGGTGACTGGATTTTTGGGTACAGACAATGAGTCACAAATTATGAACTCATATTCCCAGACTAATCTAATCTAATGGAATTTGGAGGAAATATATACTACGTAGGTATATATGTATAAGAGCACTCTGTGTCAATTAAGACATGCGTGAAATAATGTCCATGCCTGTTTCACCCTTACAGAAACACATAATGGTCGACTTAGCTTACATCTGATGACGACGATGATGTTTTATATTGAATTATTATTAGCCGCATATAATTTCATTGTGTGATTTTGAGAGAGACAGTTAGCATGACCAGTCGGTAATTCATTTTTTTGCGTTGATTGTAAAAAAAAAGGTATCACTCTACCCTGACTCCTTTGTCTTAGATGAGGCATCTAACTGCCACAAGCTTTTACATTAACGGGCCACTTTTTTAAAAGTAGAGTAATAATGATAGGCGCAATACAATGTTCAAGTCAGTAAATAGTAGGACAGCGTGACCAATCCCCCTTGCTCTTACAAGTCCAGTACTCCTGTCGCACAAGATGCATCACATTTCCTGTGGCAGGATCTTTTTCTTTGTAAAACCAAATTGGCTCGTAAGGAGGGAACGGATTGCCTGTAAAACAAACTAAAAAGTTCAGTGTCATTTATTTGATACCCCCAAATGAAGTGACAACACGCACCATCTCCGGCAGCTCTCTCTGCTTCAGCTTCTCTTTGTCGTCTCACAGCTCTCTGTTTTTCTTCCAAACGCACTTTTTCGCCATTCGCCTCATCCCAGCGTCCGTCCTCCATAAGTCGTTGGTCTGGTCTGTTTCTTGAATCCGTTGGTGCCACTCCTTCTTCGATTTCGTTTAGTTGAGCAGCAAATTCCGTGAAGTTGTAGAACTTATCGGCGTCAGGCCTATTCAAACACGCAGGTTTATTTCTCGTCTACTAAAGTTCGATTTGTAAACTTACGGCTGCATTCTTCGAGTCCATAATGTCACTGGTGTCCCCAATTCTAACACAGGTTTCCCGCTTTTGTCAGAGTCTTTATGTTTGAGCACCTTGCAAGCTTCAATTTTAGCGTCCCAAGTACCATTCAAAACCCATCGTACTCTCTCCTCCTTGTCCATCACGCATCCAGTCACCTAACGAATAATAAGATCAGTACGTTTGTTGCATTTCGCGTTTAAAACTTATAACCTTGCGTTGAATGTCCCTGTTGAAGTAAGAGTATGGGATATATTTCAAATGGCACTTGTCGCCAGTCGTATGATTCATAATTTCCATTTCACCATGATTGTCCACCCATAATTTTCCCACAATAATGTTGTGCACTGTCGTGGTGACTTTTCTCCATGTGTAGTGATTTCCTGAAGAAAAATAAATTACCCCATGACCTTTCGGTTGACAACAAATAAACAAATCACTCACCAGAATCATTAAAAACCAAATGGGAACTACCCAAAGGTATAATTTGCAGATATTTTCCTCTAAATTTTGACGAAAGGCATAGTTCCTGCCAAGACTTCCATCCCCTACCGTCAACGTGTTGGGCCGCAATGGGTGGGTGATGACTGACTTGTTCGGTAATACACCTCCATCCCAAATCGTCCATTCTATCACATTCATAGGTTTCTCCAAGCAGTGGATTAAATGGCTTCCCTGTGCGTAGCTATTTCCAGCAAATAAAATATTAAAAAACAAATACAGGAAGTGTGGCTTGTCAGTGGGAATTAAATTACGGACATACCGAGGTTGTGGCGTATGAAGAGATGGTGAAGGCTGCTACGTAGGCCATTTGTTCACAAGAGTCCTTACACTGCGCTGCATAGTCCAAACTTCCGCTGTACTCAAAATCTTCTGCTAGTCGTTGCAACATGGACAAAGGTTCTGAAAAGTTGACTGGCATTGGGATTTTGGTGAGGTCTTTTCCAATACAGTTTTTCACAATACTCCAAAGATTCAGAGGGAAATCGGGCTTATCAGGTACTCGTTTCCGACGGATTTTCTTGGGAGAGCCAGAAACGGGGACTACTTTGCTAGACTCCGCACCTGAAGCTGTTGATTCCGAGCCGGACTTCTCCCCCTTTGACTACAATAAAATACGCAAATTACAATAACACCAATGGACTATCAAGTTCCCACGCACCTTGGATCTAATACATCTTATCGATTGACTAGCACCATGAGTACTCTTCTTTTCATCGTTATCACTGCTGGAATTTCCTCCTTCCGATTTCTACAATGATAATTAACGTGAAGTTCATTTACGTTTTGGTGACTACTTCGATATTATTGTATAAAATTAAAGACCTGTGAATCAGTACTAATACCACTGGATGTTCTTCGATGAGTGGAAATAGGCACGTCAACCGTAAATTCCCCACCCATGTCTGATGTCTCTTGGGCGTCAAAAAACATAGACTCGTCGTCGTCATCCGTTTGGGCGAGGTTTTGAACTGATGCACCTGTAGCATGTAAAAACACAGTTTATCGAGTGGAATTAAAAATAGGTAAGTCAAAACTTTTATACCGTGTGCAGCCGCCACAGCAGCTGCTTCTTCAAGCTTTGTATGCTGTTTTGCAAGTTCCTCCACCACTTTTTCTAATCTCTGGCGCTGTTCCTTCTCAAACTGAATGGCCTTTTGCCACTTCTTCCCTTGAGCCTGGGCAGCTTTGGCGTATTCCGTACATGCCTATACAACAGAAAACGATGATCAATATTATACTAATTCCTTCTGAAAAATAAATACTTACGTTGATCATAGCCGTGGAAGTTATGCGGAACAAGGTGGCTCGCTCATTCACTTGCTTCACTTTCCCCACAATCTCGTGAGGGTTGTCTGTGGACTCAAGCTCGCTCAGTGCTTTCTGAAAAACAAATTATCGATTATCAAAAGACCGTAATTAGTCTCAGTCCACCCCCGCCCCCCAATGGGCATGTGGAAAGAGACTGGACTGACTGGAAAATATTGGAGACAACCACAAGTGGATGGATGGTTTACTAACAGCGGTGGATTAGCTAGTGTCTCACCTGCAAGGCAGTACCATGCTTGTTGATAAGTTCGCAACATGTTTGCATATCTTCCAACTTGGCATTTAGCATGCGGAATACATTTTGGACTTCATGATTGTCAGGCGGCGCGGAAGCTTCTTCCATCTCGTCTTCTTCCTCGGACTCCATCGTTCGAATGGCCTTGGCTTTGGCTAGCTCCAGAGCTGTGACCCATCTTTGTCTCTCAATTTCTGACGAGGCACGTAGGTGAAACGTCTGAGTTCCACCGTTTGAAACGACTAAGTTACAGGTGTCTTCAGTGTAGATAAGGGCACCATGAAGACTTATCGATCCTCGACATGTGTGACTCATCTCCGCCTGATTCCTGAAAAAACAAACATGTTTGAATTTAAGTCACCACTGTCGAACCATCATCATCTATCATACTTGAACTTTGGCTCTTGCCTGTAATAAGACAGCGTTCCATTGGAAAGGACGAACCATCTTTTTTGATAGCCTTTGAGGTAGTTGGTCCACTTTTGCAGCCATCCCTTCATCTCTGGTTCCCTGTTGGAAGTGGTGGTGGTCGAGGGAGCAGTGGTAGCGCCGGTGGTGGGGGTTAGAGCTGGACCTGAACCCACGGCACCACCAACAGCAGTAGGAGTAGTGGGGGGGTCACCCCCACTCCCTCCCCCACTGGAACTCATGGTTCTGCGAAACCGCCCCACGTTACCTCTCTATACGTATAATTTAGAGTTCAAGAAACACGATTATTCCTCTGGTACTCTTAAGGAACAAAGGGTCACACGTCACATAATATTTATCTTGCCCCTGTCCTACACACTTCTTGTGACATAATCTATCTAACTGCCATACAAGTTCAAAGATTGGATGGAGTGTACAAATGAAAGGATGATGGGCGACTATGGATGGGTTTGGTTTGGTTGATTGATCATCAATAAGACCGAATGAATTGAATTGAATTGAATTGAATTGAAAAGTAGAATGAGTGGGTCTTCTTGCATTACATTTCATGACGTCACCTCAATTCCAACTCACATACTTTTGACATCTCCTCATCTCAATATGCTGGAAATTCACACTCATTTATCAAAGTAAAGGCAGCTAACTTTTAACCTGTTCTCTCCACACACACATGAATGTATGTGACCAATTCCTTTAAAGGTATTTGAGAGAGTTCCATATACATCTCGACCCCCCTATCCCTCCCTCGATAAGCATATCCCATACCTTCACTTTCATTCATTCAACCCACATGACCTATGAGAGATATCTACTTACCTTAATGGAGAAAGCCAGGGGAGGGCTGTTAAGATGACGAAGGGTGGTGGTGTGAAGATGGGACTCAGACACGGACTTTGGAAGACTTCACATGTGTGGCTTTTGAACTGTCCTACTGATTGACGTGTAACTTTTCCACCACACAATGACTTGAAATTTTCAATGGGATGAGGAAGTGCAATTGTCGTTTCAGAGGGTGAACGACACGACTCAATGTGACATTGTATTTTGGATGTTTGTAATTAATTTAGAGGATTTGAAGTTTTTATCAAAAATGTCCAGATTAATTGAATGAAGGTGTCGAAATTGAAAAAATTTTGTTTTTGAATGAGTGGAAATAAGTTTTGCTCACACAACACAACCCATTCAGTCAGTCAGTCACTCACCATGGCGATGTGGCTGCGGCTGCTGGCTGGCTGGCTGATGCTGATATGAATGAACTCACACATGTACTCACTCCATTCTATTTACTGCTGCGCCTTCATGCATGCATGAACTTTCTCTTCTTCTTCATTTGCCATTCTCTACTTTGTTGCTGGTTTTGATTAATCAAATATCAAAAGTTCCTTGAGACGAGACTACTGAATTGGTGTTGGCAAAAGTAAGTAAGTAATTAATTAATTGTGTGAATCGAAATGAATCAGCAGCTTCATGATTTGAATGAGTGAAATTGAGAGATGGTTATGGGATGAAGGAAAGATTGTATGCATTCTTCTTCTGGAGAAAGCGTCGTCCATCCATACAAATCTTTGGAGTTGAGTTTACTCAAAAAGCACATGAAAACAAGTTGTTGTTTTTGAGATCCTGGATCTGGACAAAGATCATCAGTTTGACAAATGGAATTGGTAATTATAAAAGATGATGATGGGGTTTTTTCGTTTGTGTGAGGAAACGAAAAATAGGTACGAGAGCATCTCTTATTGTAAGTGTTAGGTGGACATAGTGGGTGTCCAAATGGTAGAAGGGCTTTGGAGAAGTCTTTGATGGAACAAAAATGATCATGCCAAACTCATGTATGGGTCTCTCAGCTTTGCATTGATGACAATTTTGTTCAAAAAACTCAAAGTTATGGTTCAAAGTTAGCAAGGTTGAACAGGGGATAACCTTTGAATCTCTCTTTACATTTGAGTGAGCGACTCCCCAACCCGTTCCCTTTCCTGGGACACAAATGATAATCCCAAATTGATAATTAAAAGACTTTTGCAAAAATAGGAATGCCTCTTCTTCTTTAATTAGCCGAGATGAAGAGACTTAAGTCCACTCTAAATAGTGTCCCTTCCTGCAAGGACCTTTCTGTAATGGGAGACGTCTTTGAAGGAACCTCCACCCGACAATTTAGGAAAATTGACGTGGACGTATGTCACAAAAAGAAGATGGCTTATTTTGGACAAATATCAAAGTGCCCCGTGCCTGTCTCAAAAATGATGGAGAGGAGTCTCAGTTGGTGGTGGTGGTGGTGGTTGTGATGATGATGATGAAGGAAAGAAAAGAAGAGACCCGCATAAATGAGCTGACTTGTGTTGTTTTTCTATTGGCGATGAGAGGAGAGAGAAGAGAAGAGAGGATTATATATACTTTACTTGGCAGATTTTGCATAAAAAGATAAAAATATCAGATTAATAATAATAATTAAGCTATCTCTTTATTTATACTCGTGCAATAAACAAGCTTCGTTAGTTAACGTGGATTTAGTCAAATTGACCCCATCACCATCATCATCAGTTTTGTAAGTACAAGTGAGGCGATGATGACTCGTCAGTCTCTTCTCCATTCAAAGAAATTCTGCTAATGTCATCTCCATTTCTTTCTTTCTTCACATTGGCGTCTCTCCTTCCCTTCTGTTCTAACGTAAAGACGACTTCTTTTTTTTAGGGTGACGGAAAGTCCTCGTCCATCTGTACGAGACTGCGGGGGTGGAGGAGAGGAACCACAACACGTCGGCGTCACGATACGAACCCCGCTGCGTATGTTACCAAGTAAGTGCCTTTTGGTCAGTCTGTGTGTCCTGCTAAACCCCCTTCCTTGCTCATTGTAGAGAAATAACCAAAGATGGACTCAGAGCTAGCCCAGGAAGACATCCAGTCCTGCCTCAAAGACTTTGATGATCTTGCGGAGGACTTCAAAGGGTTTTCCGTAAGTCCTTCCTTCCTTTAGCCACGGTTGACGCACGTTTGTCTTGACCCCCACCTCTTTCTACAGTCCACTCATAAAGACTACCTCGCCAAGTTAGAGGAATTAAATACCATTCAATCAAAATGTATGAAGGAGTTGGCGCATCAGAGATACCGACTCGGAATCATCAGGACGTCAATGAAAAAGTAAGTTTGAATACCAAAGTGTTCGGTACGTGAAGAAACTTGCTGATGTGAACAATGTCATTTCAGATGTGGGAAATCCGCAGATAATAAAGAGGCTCTGGAGGAACTGGAGAAAGGGATTAGTCGGAGGAAAATCCAGTTGTATGAAATGGAAGAAGCTTTGCCCAAAAAGAATGGACTCTACCTTCGCATAATTTTGGGAAATGTTAATGTTTCCATTCTAAACAAAGACGACAAGTGCGTTTCCCTTTGGCTAAGTCTCATTAAGGAGGGCTCGGATTGATTAGTTTGATTGTGTCTTTTGATTAAAGGTTCAAATACAAGGACGAGTACGAAAAGTTCAAGCTAACAGTTAATGGAATTGGGCTAGTGATGTCGCTCATGAATATTGCCCTTGTAAACTCTAGGTAAGAAGGAAATTCTTTTTAAATTCTATCCCAACTCATAATTCTTATTTGATGTTGTTTCCTGCTGCAGAGTTATGGATCTGCTCTTCATGTTTCTGCTAGTTTGGTACTACTGTACACTGACAATAAGGGAGAGCATACTAAAAGTCAACGGATCGAGAATCAAAGGGTGGTGGAGAGCACATCATTTCCTTTCGACTATTCTTTCGGGTGTTCTTCTAATTTGGCCCAACAATTCTGTCTATTATCTTTTCCGAGACAAGTTCATGTGGTTCAACGTCTACATCAGTGAGTGATTAACTTATTTTAGTTTTCTTTCACATTACCCCACTTGAACTGGATTGTTTTTTGTTGCAGGTTTTCTACAGTTCTTACAGTTTCGTTACCAAAGCGGATGTTTGTATCGCCTTCGAGCTCTGGGAGAAAGACACAACATGGATATCACAATTGATGGCTTCCACTCATGGATGTGGCGGGGCCTTAGTTTTTTACTTCCATTCCTTATCGGTGGATATGTGTGGCAGTTGTACAATGCCTACGCGTTGTATACGTTGAGCTTTCACCCAGAGGCAACCTGGCAGGTCAGTGTAAAATATATGTTCAAAAAATGCAAACCTAGGTTATTTCCAATACGTAATGACCGTTTGTACCATTGTTTCGTAGGTTCCAGTCCTCTGCGGTTTGTTCCTTTCGGTCTTTCTAGGAAACGTTGTAACCACTTGCATGATCATCCCACAAAAACTTCGTGAAAAAGTAAGATTGAAGCTGAGGTTTTCTCAAACCGTGTCTTACCTTCGGGGTCACAATACTGAAGAACCAACGTCAGATTCGAACAAAGCAAAAGCACAATGAGATTCAACAGTGATCAGGAGGGGTTTGGTAGATGTGATTAGAAGCAGGAGGACCATATTAGACTTATCTCTCTGTATCTCTACATCGATGATTCCTTAAGTTAAAATTTTTGTGAAAGAAAGAAGAAACTATCATCTCAAACGACATCTTACCTTGATAAGGAAAAAGAAAGAGCACCAAAATTTACGTATGAAATAAAAACAAATACTTTGACATAATCCCACTGAGTCAACCTGTAATATTATTATTTATTGTATCTTGGTTTGATGATGCTGCTGAGATACAAACATCTAGATAATACATAAACAATGCGACATGACAGTAAACGCCACCCACGAAGTGGAAAAACCACTAATTATTACTTACCTATTATTGTTACCTAATGCTTAAACATTATATCTTTTTGTTGTGCGCTAAACTAACAGAAATCATTACGCTAGAAAAGTACATTTACTTTCACCTAATACTTGGTTATTTATAACCTTCACATTTATTCACAAGTTGGAAACGCTTGGATTCGTAAAAATTCCATAATCCATTGCCAAAGGAACCGCAATAATAATATGATGTAACATAATAGCTAACGTTTAACATGATAACAGATTCAATTACTTAAAGGAAATGACGACAACACGCAGGTTCTACACCCTTCGTCCTGTCTTCATTGTAGGTATTTCAATTATGGAGACCGCCGGAATGCACTCGACTACTGTGTCATCGTAATTAATAGCCTCAAAATTAATACCAAGTAACATAATACCGGTTGACTATAAATAACAACTGAAAGATTAATACTCCGGGTGAACAACGTAAATGTAACGTACTGTTGGTATATAAATCTTTGAACTTATCGGAGGTCCTTGTCTGTCTTTCCATTTTAACGAGTCGGACAAAATGAATACTTTTAAAAAACTGGTATTGGGTGCTTTGGTAACAAAAAACAAGAATGGTAACAACATAGTCTTTGAAGGGGTCAAAATCATACTAACAATGCGCGTTTTTTGCATGAAAACAGAAAGTGTGGGTCTAATTGAAGCTGCGCTTAAGACAGAGACAATATAGTAGCAACTAATTGCGTCACACACGATGCGTGAGCGTACAATCAATTGAGGTAAAGGTAAATTAAATACATAACAATAAAAATCACAGGCAAGTTACTTGGAGTTTGGTTTGTTTGAAATGCTGCTACTGGTTCAGTTTGATCCTTATTATTCCGGGTTGTGAAATCAGATTTTGGTTTGACAATACTTTGTTTTGCATGAAACTTGAACTACAGACTAATCTTTTAGTAATTAGGATAATATGTACATATACAATTGTTTTTTAACACATTGTTACTGCTCTTTTGATGATGACGAGAGTACGTAAGTACAAGTAATAGGTATGTTTTCCTCACATTCATTCTCGGAAGAATGAGTGAGGAAAAAGGAGGCAAAGGCAAGACAAAATTGAAAGTTTTCGTTCAAGTCAAATACCGTGAAAAATACTTTTAAGAGAATTAAATTGTCTCTCACAAACTAGTTTAGGATGTATCTCTAATTGCCTATGGGAGTAGTGGTCCACCCACCCACCACCCTCCTGTGTCACACCAGATTCAATTACCTTAAAGCTATCTCTGTACACACCCCGCCGAAAGGGTGGGTGGCGTGACGCTACCTTCACAACAAGACGTCGTTGCTTATTACTCTTTTTTTAGTATTTAGTCCTATTCAGTCGAATAATGTTGCAATTCAAACTGCTATCTAAATCATAATAATACTGCAAGAGATTCTCATCTTTACACCCATTCTACGCATATTCACATAGTCACGATAAAAGTGTACATACATTCACCACTGTACTCTTTTGAAACTAGTTAAAAGGATTGGTTGATTTACTCATCCACTCGTATTCTTTCAATAATTGCTAATTAATCTTTAATTACTTACGCTCGGATATAAATAAAACAGACTTCGATGTATTTGGTTTCCATTTCCCTGACACGTACAGGATGGTGTTTAGCATATTTTGTTAACTCTAGTGTGCATACAAGTATAAATATGAATATATTTCTTTTCTTTGTTGTGCCTTTGACAGTAAAGTCATTAACATCGCTATAAGTCCTAAAAGTACGCTAATTATTGCCCATCATGTACCAGGTCAAGATTTGCATTCTTATTACTTTGCTTACTATTTATTCATGTGCAACGTTACGTTGTGACAAAAGATTCATATTGTGATGATATATAGACATTACCCAGATTGTCAGAAAGTTCTCCATGATCATGATCATATAATATGCATCTCCTGTGCTGCAAATACCAGCTACCTTCTTATCCTACAACTTTCAAACTTTTGCTTTTGCATGAATAATGAAACAAGCGAATCAACACAGTCAATTGAACATGTATAACTTTTCTGATTGGAGGAAATACAGGCTTGGATAAATGTGATTGGAAATCAACCAAATATTTCTGATCAGAACAAACTGGTAGAATCCCTCACGTACATACTCTGTTGGTTGTTGGATATGTAATTAGACTTTTGTCAGCAAATATAATTCAAGGTAAGTTCCGTTCCTTCTGTCAGATACAACTTCTTACATTCAATCAATCAATAGTGCCTTAGTTGCTGTCAAGGAATGTAAGAAGACTAAACCTGTCAAGTTGTGGAATGTAATTCTAAAACAATTATAACATGGTCTCTTTTTTAGATATTTGTATGTGCTAGTCATGTATACTTAATTGATTCCGTTTGTAAATAGTGTCGTCCTCAACAAGTCTTTGTGGACCAGAGGATCTGGAATTTTTAGGTAAGTGAACCATACCATATACAATTTAACCACCTAGAAATTCATATAGTGTAACACCACATTTCAAAGGATTATTATATTTAACTAGAGACAGTGTTTTTTCCTTTATGAATACTTGTTTTCCTTTTCTTATTACTTTTAGACCATTATTGTCCCATAGTGAATTGCTGTAATGGTTTCGGTTTGTAGTGTAACAGTTAATATCATATACGAATGTACTTAGCCTACGTGACAAGTTGAAATGCTTCAGTTTCAGAAGAAGTTATTCTACACAGAAATATAAAACCAATCTACTATCTGTCAGCTACCAACATAGCAAAAGTCTTGTATTAAAAATGATGTCAGATCTGAGATAGAGTGAGTCTTAAGACTTAAGACATACGATTTGTTTGATTCAAGAAAATGTTCATCTCAATTTCCAAATTTGTGACTACTTTCTCTCTCCTTCCGACATCCATCCATCAACCGCATTCTAGTAACGAACGCTTCCACTTTCATACTGTCATCCTTGAACATTTTCCTCTATAAGGCATCAATAAGAGAAGGCATATTGAATTATTTGTTGACCCAGGGTCTGAATTATTCAATATCCGTTATTAATAAGTACTCGTTCCTTCCATTTGAAATTGGAACAAAGTTACTATGTCAAAAACACTCAACTCATAGAAAAAAGGCTAAAAGTAAAAAGATCTGTCTGCTTAGGTTTTACAGTAAAAGAAAATTGCCAATAACTAATAGTTCTGTCATTTGAAAATACATACAACTTTGTAACACTCTCCCACATGAAGATGACTCATATATACCCATATTCTCCCATTCCTTCTGAGGAAGACAAGACAGCTACCATGAACATTTTTACAGTACAGGCATAAAAAACTACAATTCTGCCAAAATTGCCATTGAATTTTAAAAACTGCACAAGACAAAAAAGTCAATGTACACTTAAAAAATTACACACAACCAGTTAATTGCAAAAAAAATACAAGACGTACCGGGACTAGGGTTGAATAAAGTAACAGCAACTAAAAGAATCATTAAATGCTTGTGTGTTCACAAACAGGTACCTATTAATATTATGCGAGGCGTCACGCCACCTACTAAGCTACCTGCCTTCTTGCTGTTGTAAAAGTGGGAGCGACAATGGAAGCAACTGGTGTAAAGTTGGGCAAAATGCATAAACTATCTAATTAGATCACTATATGGTAACTATTCCGATTCACGGGGAAATTTACGCAGTCTTGACGTTACTAAAATAATACTTACTAGAGTTGTTCTAAAGTTGATCGTATAGACCATATCCTCGAACCGAGGTCTAGCTACCTCCTCCACATTCAAATTATTCCTAAAGTTCCTTATTTATATAAAAGTATACCATTCTTCCTGCCTTCTTCAAAAAACCGTATTTGCCAACCAGGAATAGTTCTGCTCTAAACTGTAAAATAACATATCTTTTCAGTCACTGATAGTGATGTCTTATCTGATACATACATTAGGTTATATGGAAAATACTGAGATTCAATTTGTATAGACATGGAACCTTAAAAAATTATTTTAAAACTGCCAGTTAATATAAAAAGGGTTGTCTGCACAATTGAACCCATGGTAAACCATAACGTAATACTTTCAAGTCAGTAAGGTTAAGTAGAATAAGTAATACATAAATTCCGTTCAGGAGTCAAATCATTTGTGATTCATCAGAATACTTCTGTCGTCAACTAAATACTTTAAACGTATGCATTGTAAACCCCGGACCAATCCAAATTTTGAAGACCAGAGACATCCACAGTTGCAGGAAGGGCATAAGCTCCAAATGCTGGAGTTGATGAAAGACTTGGCATTGCATTCGACGCCTGGGTACTCTAAAAGTTTAGTAGCATTAGCTATTGACACAATCAATGTTCCAACAATACTTACCAAACCCTGTAAGGGATAAGGCGAGTATCGGTAATTACCCAGACTTGGATAATTAAGACCGCCGCCAAGAATTTTGGTATAATTTGCTGCTGCTGCTGCCACATTAGGAGTGATTGGCACCAGTGTAGCTGTTATAAACATTTGGATTGGTTAAGTTAAATCACAAACATGTCCCTTAGACAACCATATTTCATAGCTCTCAATAATACTAGTGGAATATAAAGCAATTTTGTCAACAGATAGAACCCTTCTAACCACTTTCTTTCTATTTACTAAAACAAAGTACAAGGAAACAAACCTTGGGCACCTAGGCTTTGCGTTGTCAGTGGAAGAACCATTCTTTTCGCCAGTAAATTGAGACTTGCAACTGTTTCTTTAGGTTGGGCTTTTTTGCATTCTACCTGCTCAACAAAAGCATTTACATGTTAGAACCTCCACAGCTAAAGCAGTTAAACACTAACCTTCTTCCCCTTAATTGTATGGAAATGAATTTCACAAATTCGATCGACTACATCTTCAGATTCAAAAGTGACAAAACCGAAGCCTCGGTGACGCTTGGTCTGCTGATCCATCAACATCACAGCCTCTTCCACCTGTTAGAAATAAAACAGAAGTTTCGCACATCAGTAAATTCATCATGGTTCAATAAAAAGACCAAACCACAGATATTGCTATACCTTTCCAAACTGTGAAAAATATGACTTTACTTCTTCCACCGATGTCTCTTGGCTGACTCCTCCAACGAATACCTTTTTTGTCTTGTTCGACCTAAGCAATTAAATGACCATCGTTATTCATCGCTGTTCAGATATGTTAATTTTGATGACGTCTACGTACCCCGCTTTCGACCGAGGAGTCGCATGTTTTGGGTCAATGCGCTTGCCATCTAGCATATGAATAGGAACAGCCAGAACCCTCGAAACTGTCGTCGAATCGCCAAAAGTGATGAATCCAAAACCCCTGCTCCGCTGCATTAAAAAAAAGTACAAAAATGTAAAAGTCCCTTGACTCGAATAACCTTTTGTTCTTCGAGAGACTTACCTGAGTGATAGGGTCCTTCATGACTAGGACATCAGTGACGGTCCCAAACTGCGAGAAGTACTCTTTCAGCTTCTCTGGGGTTGTCTGCCAGCTCAAACCACCCACAAAGAGTTTGTTCTCATACCCTGAAGCACCACCATTTGCAGTAGGATTGCTTCCTGACGGGGAAGACCTTGCGGAATTGGGATCCTCCGCGTTGTTACTCAGAAGTAGTGGGGGAACAACGGACCCATTCTCCAGGGCAGCCAGTCCGTTCAACAAGCCTCCGTCCATGTTCAAAATATTACCGGCTTCTGCAACACAAACAAAAACCCCACGTCAACATCAAGTCGCCATTACTCGAATCAATAGCAAAGGCCTTTTAAAGAATAAACTCAGCAAACGAAGGACCCACCCAACGACAGGTCACTCGGAAAGGTGGTAGTTGCATTTGGGACTTGCCCAAAACTCATATCAATTGAATGTGGGGGTGGGACTTGGACGGCATGGTCATGGGGACAAAAACAAATGCAGACGACGGGGGTACCAATCAAGAAGCAGAGGTGCATATTACAAATAATTATTAATTGGTCAAAGTTAATTAAAAGGTAACTTTGATTAAAAGAAAAGTAAAAGTAAACAAATGAGATGACAGGAAGGCATGTGCTTCTCCTCAATTATTGCAGCATGCAAATTTGAATTCTACCACCCAAACAAGAAACATTTTTTTTTTTGGCTGAAGAGAACTTTGAAGGATTTGCATTTTATGAAATAATCCCACTTAAGGACTGGCCATTTAAGAAGAAACCTCGGGATTTCAAAGAAAAAGTTGATACCTGGACAAAAGTTTTGGTATTTAAATAAAGCATGACTGACTCCCATTTATTGGTCCCTTGCTGAGTGGGACCAGAGACAGAGAAAGAGGATGCATTGCATGGTTGGTGGTGGGGATGAGGAGATGAGACAAATAATGAGGATCATTCTTGCAAAACTTGGGAGGAGGATTACGACAGGAGAAGAGTAGCTTTTCCATGCCACATCCAATAATAAAAAAATCACTTAATCTCATAATAATATCATCCTCTTCTGTCTTCTTTTGTACATCTGCATCTCTCCTCACAGTTTCCAATAATATTATGGCTCACACAAAAGGAGAGACGAAGAAGTTTTCTTTCAAAATACCTCTGCAAATCTTTCTTGACACGATATGCGAGAGGGACTATAACATCGGTCCTACTTATGGACTACTTTACTACTTTTATACGGATCCCAAGACTTGAGCCATTACACATTCTCCAAATTCCTTTGGATAAATATCCTCATCTTCATATGCCTCGCTCTTGCCTTGTCCTCCTCCCCCCTCATGCTATTAATAATGTACCTGTTTCAATCACTTCTCTCTCTCTCCAATAATAACCATTCCATAACCACCACAGAGAATTTCAAAAGCGAATCTTATCTACCACACACTTTTCTCCATTCATCTTACAACAATGGAGAGGAAGGAGTTTGGAAAGCTGGAAATCTGACTGAGGCAATACATGCAAAAATGTAGTACGCAACATGGATAAACAACAACCCAAGGGTTTGAGATAACAATGAGGAGCAGAATGGCATGCTTGTCTCGTGGGTCAGGTGCATGGAAGGAGTCAAGAAACATGCATTCATGCATGGCATTGTATTTAGCTTTCACTTTCACATTATTCCACGACACAACGCGTCTGTCCCCCTTTCTCTCCCAATCCCCAAGAGTATGATCGAGAAAGAAAGGATGGATAATTGAATATCGAACATCAGCACGACGACGATACCAAAAGCCAATTTGTACGTGATCGCAATATGTAAAGGCAGGGGCTCATAATATGCATACATACATTTCCATCCCCTTCCCTCATCCTCGCAAATATTTGCGCACGCTTCCATAACTCTTTAACCCATTCATTCCTCAACATTAATTTCATCACTTGACACTTTATGAAACAATCCACAGGAAACAAAAACGATGCATGATACAGTGGAATGATTCATAATAACCTACCAAACTCAATCCAATCGGGACTCTTCTTAGCCCAACATTCAACTGCTTCTTCATGCTCCTCTAATTTAAACAAGGACGTCATATGCAAAAAAAACCTGATAATTTCCTTCAATACTTTACATTCCTAATAATTTGAAACGTACAATCACATGTGACGATGCTACATCAAATTCCAAAAATATGCACTAATGACTTTTCATCCTTTATCCTTTTTTTGAAAAAAAAACTCCAATCAATAATGAGACTCGTACTTAAAAATTACTTAGATAAGTTATCCAGTAGAAGGGAAGAGAGATGAGCTTATAAACCAGCTTCCGCTCCTTCCTGCCACTATGTCATAATAATAAGGAAGGGGAAAGTTGGAGTTGGTAACAGTGGAGAAAGGAGGAAGCCAGAGAGAGAAGGAGGGGAAGAGGAGAAAAAAGTTGCTTTGCTTCAGTGGAAGAAGAAAGTAAAGTAAAGTAGTTAAGCAAGTGAGGAGGGAAAGTATTTCTCTCTCTGGTTTCTCTTTACCGAGAGGAGCGCATACTTCTTCTTGATACACTTTGAGACGAGGAGGGCGAGAGGCAGAGGCAAGAGCAGACACACAGGGCACACGGCTCAGATTACTTGTGAAGGAATACCACGCCGGCGCTCGTCTCGCACCTCCGTCATGATCGATTGAAAAGAATGAAGGGAGAAAGTTCCGTTAGCACTTGGCCTACCCACCATACCAACCTCTACCACCACTCTACTACTTTCTACCCAACAATCACCTACACCACCTCCTTCACCAACAATCACATGTACCTTTTTTTCCTTCTGTCTTAGCATTGTCACTCTTATCCACCAGCACTAATTGGTGACAGACTCGTGGTCAACTATTTTGGCTCAATTCTAAAAGAACAATTACAACCTGGCTGCCTAAGCCAATGAACCAAGTCTAGTCGAGACAGCGTACATCTTTCTCACATAGTGAAAGTTATCAAAATGTGAAAAAGTCACAGGCTACACCCGCGGGATGCAGTTCCTTGTCAGAGGAAAAAATTAAACCACGACGGGTTTTAATGATGCAGTGAAGGCTAACATTCAGGAGTTAAGTGTACCACCATACAACTTCAGAAGGGAGGACTGCCAAAGGTCCCATGGCTGACGGCTACTATATTGTCCTGTCACAGCAGTACGGTTCAGTTATTTTGGCTTGCTTGATGCTGTTGTTTCTGAACAATGATACTGTACAATAAAATTCATTTGTGTTGTTCAGCTTTCAGATCAAAGATTATGCGATGGATTCACAGTTGCACAATGACAAGTGCAGTGGTGCTGTTGTACAACAATACGTCGCTCTTTCTGGGGAACTTCAGGTTATCTAGTGGCCATCGATTCCAAGGCAGAGGTTCCTTCCATTATCGATTTTAATTCAATCATAGATAGTTCAAAGAATCGAACTATTCGGCAATGCTGTACCTTGGTTATCTTAATGCAAAACCATGAACCATCGAAGACCCTTGATACTCCAACCTCATAATTTATTGGAAATCTACAATTGCATACTCGAATCATTTAGAACGTTTGAATTAGTTAGGTATGCCCGTACAGCGAACCTCCATTACTACGTTTGAAAAAGAATTATCTGTATGAATGGTACTCCAATACAAATTTTTACAAATACAACCGCGACAACGGGAACCGACGCATACAGGAGTTATGCATTGCATGAACATAGGGCGGCTGTTGAAGAGGAAATATTGAGCTGTGGCAAAGCAGTTTTTGTCAGTCGTGAGGGAGAAGAGGGTTCTTGTTTTGGACACCTGCGCCGGGCGTATCCTTTTCATGACTGGTACACTAGCTCACCACAGGAAGACCCCTTACTTGGAGGTTCAGGCTTCATCATTTTTAAGGCGTATGGAGCGTCAACTGTGATAAAAGGTTTCAGGTGGATGATGAACCTTGGGTTGATGGAGAAAGTTGTATCCATGGTGGCTGTCACGAATGGCAAAGAAAGCAAAGCTGTCTACAATGAGGTATCTCTGAAGGTGGGCCAAAATTGGGAAATAGCTAGTGATTGGAGGAAAGAGTTTGTGCAGGCGATATCCATTGGGAACTGCAGTATC
>JAQIWU010000198.1:0-32986 GCA_034696445.1 Isotomiella minor
AGTTTATGTCAGTGGTACGACTTACCGTATAAAAGATCAGTCCAAAGTGCCAATGCTTCGCAATTATTCCAGGCTATCCACCATAGTTTCGGTTCCCAACCCCGTCATGTTTCTCCCAACCTCAGGTTTGCACGTACAAACGTCATTTCAGTGAATTAAGTTGACTAATTAATTAAACAAAAAGTGAGAATCACTTTTGCTACAGATTCTGTGATTTGGACGCAACCAATTTGAGTCTCTTGTTTCCTCTTCTGAGTTGACTTACAAACTGAATGAAGGCTTGCGATTGTATCGAAATACAGCATAGCGTCTCGTCTCACTTTCCCATCTTATGCACATAAAAAACCCATACAAGTATCACTTCACTTCATGTCTTTCGTAGTGAACAAGATGTTTTACATCTTAATTCAGCTTTAGTATTCTAAATCCAAACTTAGACAAAAGAAACCCATTATTTGAGAGGAGACATTGCAATTCCTTGCATCTCTCAATAATAATTGCAGTTGAAGCAACACGAGAAATACAAATAACCCACCACTTCCGGTGTTGTATAGTAAGATTTAGTGAAATTCCAAAAATTGCGTCAATTGATTAATTGTTAACCCACACCAGAAGACATGGATAGAAGAGAAGGAGATGCATTTTTGATTTCCTGCCTGCTTGGGTGTACATCCTACACCACGACCTGAGACACTACTGAACTGACTTTTCCCCCAGGTCTCTCAGAAAGTGATGATGAACGACGTTTAATTTTCCCATAGGGGTTTAAACCGTCGAGTACAATAAATAAAATGCAAGCTTCTAGTTTCTACACCCCGACGACGATCCATCGGAAATTGTAATTGGAGCAAAGCTAACTTTACAATGGAAGAGTGCAATGGTGGGTGTGTGAAACAAATATATGCATCAACGGAAGCTTAACTTTTACGAGCTTTGCAAATTGCGATGCGATGAATGAATGACATATTGTTCAGAGACGCTATCTTTCATCATGAGCATGCCATTGTTGCTTGTATATTTGTAAAAAAGACAGCCGGGATTAATCAATTTAATCTTAGTCAGTCATAGAACGGATTATTGCAGCCGTGAAAAATCATTAATTCTCAACTTGCCCCGAAATATATTTCAAGAGTTTATTTCACTCATTTTATCATTATTTTAACGTTTTTGAAACCGTGACATGTTCATTTTTGCTTTCCTCTCTCACATTTTGCGTAATAATAAAAAAAAAAAGTTGAGATTGATTAATTATAATTAACGTCGTACATAAATCACAGAGAATCAACTCAGGAAAGTAAATAAATACAAAACTCTCCATCGTCATAAATAATTTTAATTTTATACACTTAATAATTACGACACTTGCGTCTTGTTTTGTGATGCTTGGTTGACCATATAGTATTTGGACGACAATTATTATTGTATTTAAACCTCTTCACATTTTAAGAGACTAGTTCACAGTTTGCGATATCATTTCGTATCATCACTGATTTCTTGCTTTACGTACATTCTTCATTCTTGATAATCTGACTAACGAAAATCTTAATGACAAGACAACCAAGCCAAAAAACATATCAAAAAATAATAGTCAGACTTTCTGCAATAATATAATAAGTGTAGTAATGCGATCAAATCTTAGAATTTCTAGTTAATAGCTTTATCTTGGCCGCACCCATCCTTTTGTTGTCTCTCCTTAATTAGGTATCATGTAGATCAAAATTGGATGACTTCATTGGTAAAGGTAAATTGTAGCTAGCTACCAGAATAACAATATTTTCACTCGACATTCATTAAGAATTATTATTAGCACCCACCGTTTGTACCACACAAAGTACTCGTGGTAACTATTATAGAGTCATGATAATTGTTTGGCAAATCGGAGGAGAAGACGTTTCGATTAAATTAAAGTCCTTTTTTGCGAACAGTATTTAAGAACGAACGAACGCTAGGATAAGAACGGTATAAAAAGTTTAGACAAAATTGTTTGTTGGGTCGGTAGAGAAGGTCTAGAGGTGTTCTAGATCTACACACAAATCGTATAGGAGTAAATCTACGTTACCTCTACACTTTACATAGCTGCTCATAAAACTGATTATCATTATTCAATATGGAATCAGTCATATAAGGAATATGTAACGTTGCTGATTGGCTTTCTCAGTTTTCACAGACGCCAAAAACAGTTTCATACTACGACTATCTAGTATAGACAATAATATAACCACCGAGTTTGTTTTGTACACACAGTTGACACATAGTGAATGATAAGTAAAACATACTAAATTAATTTAGGGTCCAATTATTTTGATTTGACGATGGCATCATCAGAGTTGCCATAAAATCTAATATCGCCAAAAGTGTTCGCCTTCCTTTGGTGTGTGCTCATCGCTCAACAAGTTTCAGATTTAGTATTAAAATAGAGAAGTCATCATGTAGCTGAGGAGGAGTCGTTTTCTTTATAGCTCAGGGAATGACTACGAGTTATCTTTCGGTATTGCTGAAGTGGGACGCTGAAGGAGGTTGGTGGTGATGGTCTCCCATTAATGAGCTCTGTTGACCGTTCGTGAACAACGTTGACAGAGCTTCTAGAGATTCACGGACCTAAATACAATAGACTTTTATTGTAATAATCCATCCATCAGTGACATCATTAACGTGCATTACCTTCACGATCTGTTGCAAATTGCTGTCGATGAATTGATGGATCTCGTCCGCAGAGTTGGAATGTAAACGATTTTGCCATTTTAAAAGATCTTGATAAAATTGCTCACTTG
The DNA here is from genome assembly GCA_034696445.1 of Isotomiella minor. Lineage (NCBI taxonomy): Eukaryota > Metazoa > Arthropoda > Collembola > Entomobryomorpha > Isotomidae > Isotomiella > Isotomiella minor. Next base: position 2,772 of record JAQIWU010000198.1, read on the forward strand.
ACGAAAAGAACATAGAAGAACTAGTATTAAAGGGGGTTCCGTAGGGTGTGACAATCTTATAGGTGTGATACCTATTCATATTCGCAGACCTCTCCGTCATTTTTTGCTGAAGGTTCGATATGCGGAAGAGAAGGATGGCTGCCGAAATGAAGAGGAATACGAGAAGAGCTGTCGCCGTCATTAAGAGAAACGACGTATTTGATGACCCTCGGAACCATTTCCGCCCTTTCTGACTATCCACGTCTGTAAACAAACAAAAAAAATTAATCATTAGAATTTTCATCAGGTTACGTTAGTGTCATACTTTTGACTGCGGAGGAAGAACGGCTTTGTTCCCCGTCCGTGTTGTTCACAATGGTTGCATTTGAGGAGGATGGTCCGCGTCTCAAGTATGCAGAACTTGGGAGGGGACCATGGCTTATTTGCCTTAACGATCCGATTTCATTGCTATTATCAAATTGAGCAGACGCAGACGACCGAAGATGACTAATGCTAGCAGCTATCACATTATTGTTATTATTGTTCGCAGCGTTTTTGGCATGTAGAAGTTTCTCAATGCCCGGAGTACTTTGGGGCGAGGGGCTACAGGATGAGGCTTCCAGGGCGGAATCATTCCCACTCCCGGAGTCTCCAGAAGAGTCGTCTGCAATCGCCATGTCCCCATTCATGTCGTCAAACCCTTCTCCCTAGATAAAAGGTAAAAAGTCATTTGATGCTTTAGGGTATCGACTTCCGTAGACACTTACAGAGCCTTTGCTAATGATCAATGGATCCTCTGACGTTTGCTGAGTATGTTTCCAGACCTTGTACATCAATTTAAACGTCGTGTCTCGAGAAATCAGTGAGGCAAAAACGTGTCGTTCAGTTTGCGTCTGGATCCCTACTGCGTTTGGGAATATTTTGGCTGTTCGCTCCTTCGTGATGTTGACGACTGTCGAAATTGGTATCAACAACTGCAAATAACAAATACAAAAACTTAATTCCTTGTTTAAAAAAAGACCTCAATTGGTCTGTACTTGACTGAGCCCTCATTTAATTTAAATGATCATAATAAAACTATAAAGATAAAATGTGCTGATGTGCAAATATGTCGACATCAGCGGAAAGTTAACACAACTGGAAACAATAAATCGCTTGTAAGATAAGTAAAAGACAAGAATTTTTCTCATTCCCTGTAAATAGCAAGGGATTTGCCGTTCTTTCTTTCCTTTTTGTGCATAGAGAGTGGAGACGACAGAGACAAAGTGGAAATGCTTTCACCTCCTTTCTCCACACACCTTTGCGTGACTAGACAAACCTTCTTTCTTTACTACTTACACACGTGCGACTCGAAAATTGGCTATTAAATACTCAATCTAAATGTCGTGCGAAAGAATCCTAGGAAATTGATTAATGGGCAAAGAGAAATAAGCAGAATACAAAAACTTTTTTTTCTCCGAAGAAAGGAGAGAGAGTCTTTTGGAAACTGGGGCACATAAAACATTATGGGTCTTTTGTCTTAAAAACCTACCTTCGTAACATATCCGAATACATTTGAATAGAATGCAAAGTAGTTTTCAGAGATGTACAGAAATCCTTGGAGCAAGATATCACCCACAAGAGCACAGGAATAGTCTGAAACATAGACAAAACAGTAAAGCATCATTATCATTCTTGTTATGACAACTCATTCCACGTCCTTAGTCTTTGGGGTTGTCAAGGAATATAAGAAGAAGAATGAGAAATGCCCTATATTTCCTCATGACATGACACATTAAGATGCATTCCCCCATATATTACGTATATCCAGGGCAATAAGGAAGTGAATTTGATAACATGCAAGAGCCAACTTTTGCTTCTTAACATGCAAGGCATAAGAAAGGAAAAGTGTCATAAACATATGAAATGCACTTCACTTACAGTCTAAAACCGTTTCTTCCTGCGGCACAGTTTTGAAATGCCGATGGAACTTCTTTTGGCGAGATTTTGAGGAAGATGGTGGCATAAAAAAGTCTCCTTTCTCTGACTTGACAAGGTCAGTCCTCATCGCCGGGGCACTTGCACTCAAGTGCTTTAACGACTGCCTGAAATTCAAAAAAACAAATCAAGTCATTAAAGTTGTCAGTAAAAAATGTTGGAGAGTTCAAAGGAAAGTTCAGCGTTGTTGTCATTCAGCTCAAAACTATGTATTGACATCCTCAACTGTGAGACGCACAGGTCATGACATGAGACGATGATGTCTCTTGGGAAGTTAAGTTAATGATGTGGAAACTGTTGTTGGGTTGGACTCAAATAGAACATTCCTCTACTACGACTAAACATAAACAAACCGTGCCGTTGGGATCTCCATTTCCTCTTAAACATTTACGTCTTAGGTAAAATCGCAATGCCTCTTGAGATATTTTAGACCTACGACACTTTGACCCTACATAAATATTTCTTTCGTCCAGTTTGCTAATTTTGAGTAATGTCTGGAAAATGTAAACACCAAAAAAGAAAGACTAACAGATTTGCAGGCTCTTCATCTCCGGTGGTACTACTGGAACTCGACTCAGAATGCCCCTTCCCAAGACCGACTGACGTCGACCCAGAAGAGGACTTCCACTCCCTCATTTTAATTTTCAATTTGACAATGGTCTTCCAACCAAGCAGCATATAGACACTTTTTTGTAATTAAAATCAACACAATTCCAAGAAACCAACGGTGTTGCCGAATGAACAAGACTTTCGACTTATTTTTTTTACAAATAATGCAACAATTTGTTTTTATCAGTTATTGAAACAAAGCTGTATTTTTATCAGTGAACACCTGCATCTGCACCTGCACCCTATCACACCAACTCGAGGAGAGGTAAATTGGTTCAGTTGATTTTGATTGATAAGGATAGATATAGATAACCATGTTGATTCAAAACTCATTCATGTGTGAATATTAGTCTTCCGGCGTTATGATCAACGGTCAACACTAGACTAAAATGACTCAGCTGGACACGCATTTGCCAAGGTTTATGATACGAATAAAATTTTTAAGGCGTTTCTTTTCTTTATAACATTTTTGCAGAGAACACCCCGCCGCCTCCATGAATTTAGTTATGTGGCAATTTCAAGAGTCTGACCAGCAGACCCACATGTATGTGGTATGTGTGTAAATTGAGACTCAATTTGTACGAGTATGTGAAAAAATTAGAGGTGTGAATATGAATTGTGCAAACGTGTGCACAAAAAACACTTTTGCTTCCAGCAATAAATTCTTGCCAAAATTGTTAATTTCGATGCTATCACACACACACCACCGTACCGACCAGCAGACCTGATGGACAATCGTGTACTAATCGACAGACATAAAATGTTACGTGTGTGTGTGTGGTACTTTTTATTAAAGAAAGTGCATATTGCGTGCATGCATGCATGGTTGGTTTCGGTTTTGGACTGTCGACAACCCGCCACCATGCTTCTGCGGAACAAACAAAACAAGACAGGGAGCAGAATGATGATAGTGACCATAAAAGAAAATGGACATTTAACTTAACAGCATGCAAGCTATTACCTTTGTCAAATACTCAACAAACCCATCACATTTTCTAATGGCATTTTGATTCCCTCAGTCTGTAGAACTATACTTCATACATAACAAAGGCAATAAGGCATCATTATTCGGTGTCGGTAATAAAAGCATGCATTATAAACCCTGTCGATATCTTGGATCAATTCTAGCAACATTCAATAACTTTACTTTCACCCACTCTCTTTCCTTTCTTTCACAACCACTAAAACTCACTTTACTTTCCACTTTACGTTGTTAAGGTAAAAAAAAGAAGCATATCAATTTTCCACATCGGATCGATCTGACATTTTCATTGATCACTTGTTTGCACAGAAATTATCCGATCCCCCACAGCCATATAAAAATGCATGCAATAATCAAGAGAGGTTGTTCCAAGGTCCTTCATTCATTAGGGCCCATCCATGCCCACAGTTAATGAACGGTTCATGAAGCGATAAATATTAAACAGCTTCGTAATTGATATTTGAAATACCTAAGCATCGTACCTTCACTCCATTCTCATTTTGAATTCATAGAAGAGAGCAATCAACTTGAGAGTAAGATCAATAGATAGATTACCCGCACCTAACTTACAAGACCCAAAGTCAGACAAGGTGAAAACTTATATTTCACGATACGATAGTAATTAACTGGAATCTATATAGGAAAAAGCCGGGCAATGTTCGCATATCTATTCCCGTGGAAAAAGATATGCATCTTTTCTCCACAGTTTTTATTAAATATTTCACATGCTTTACAAAAAGGCAAAGGCATTTTCCAAAAAAAAATGTTTCTTACTTTAGTACGTAATGGAGGAATTTGACCATTCTAAATTTTTTGTTCACAGTTGGATGAACTATCCAGTTTTTAGGCACGTCGTCAGTTTTATCTTCAATGCGGAAATTTACGCCATTTTCCATGTTATCAATTGTGTTCACTCGAACACAATTGACAATAATTAAAAGTTCACTAACGAATCGACTTGCGTCAACTTTTAACTACGTGACACCAAATAAATGACAGAGACAGTGCCTAAGAGAAGTAAAAGGAAAATCCAGGCCCTTCAGATGCAGTCGAATTCCTCGTACGAATAACTTTAGGAACTGGCCAGTAGATACTGCCAAATCATTATCAAATACAAACAAACAACAGGTGCAGAGGCATCCAATGATAATTATAAACCACTGCCTGCCTGAACTACCCATTAACGTTAAAATTATCAGTCATTTCATAAATTGCGTATATACCTGGCTGGGTGGGTGGATAAATTCAAAAAAATTGCCCCATGACTATTGACTAACCTGTCCAACTAAGCGTCATTGTATTACGTAAATATATAGGAATGATTGAGGGTTACGGATTAGAGAGAAGTGATAATGTAGTGTGTAGTGTTAATAATACTAATACCACATAATGATTGTCCAAGCCCGGACTTCGGTCTGACTTGATTTTTGACTCTTCGTCAGATAATTATTCGAGACCACCACTTCCAACAATGGAGAGAGAATCACATGACACACAAATCACAATGATTGACCTCCCCCCACAAAATAATAATATCTTTGCATGCAATCTAAAATGTGTGGGACAGTCCATGTGGTGGAGATAAAAATTATTATCTAATTCGCAGCACCAGCGATTTGCAACGAATGGAAAAGTTTGAAGCTGACGAAAATTATGAAAGGGGGTATTCATTGTGCTTCCCATGAAAACTCTCTCCATAAAAATGTTCATTGTTTATTATTTTAAATTAATTACAGCAGGTTCATTCAAAGACCACACACCGAAGACCATGAAACTAAATGACAGCAAGTCAAAATATTATGGAACATTAATATCCCCACGAGTAACCTTGTACATGAGTGAGTGATAAGTGAGCCAGGCAGGCAGTCCAATCCAAATTCTTATGACTTGTGCAAAATTGAGCTTTCCATTTAGATCGTGAAGAGTATGGGATATTTATGGCAAATTGCAATTTAATTTGCAAAGCTTCAAACAAGAAGACGCATGCATTCATTATTTTTGGCCCATGTTGTTTTGCCCTCGATGCTATATATTCTGCTTTAGCTGAACTGTGTTTGTGGAGTGATGAACCCAAAAAAGCGGAACGGACAGAAGTACATTGTGCTCATTTTTAATTGACCACTGTATATACTTCCTTCTTTTCAATGTAATAACCAAATACCATGATGTTGTTTAATATCCTGGGCGGTGAGACCCAGTTTTGCATTCCACCAATTGTGCCATTATTGTTTGTTGTGCATTCATTCATTATGCATAAAAGCCGGACCTTAATAATAGCAATTCAACCCTTGCATGGAAATGATTGTAGTGGAGTCCTTTTTTGATTTCTAATTTATGACCAATTGACCTGAGTAGCTTTTGTGCTCTCACTATTATTTTTATCGGTACTTTTAGTTACCTGTCATTTGAAGTAGTAGGGGAACCAGAACCATTATTATTATTATTGTATTGATTATTATTCTCTTCCATGAAAGCGGCTTCTGACTCGTTTGGTGATGGAGAAGAAACATCTTTATAGGCTTCCTCATCCTCTCCTTCACTTTGTTCCACTTCCACTACTTGCTGCTGAGAGAAAGTAGACGTTAGGTCTAGAGTTAGCTTCTTTCTCCCACTTTGTCTAGAGCTTACATTTCGGTGAAAGTGAGACGCTCTTATTTCTGTATCCTCATCACTTGTCGGAACAGATCCTTCCTCCTCCTCACTAATAGGAGTTGAGTTTAAGTTTGTCGAAGCCATTTTTATATCAGTAGTGTCTGAGTCTACTAAATTACTTTCTACTTTTCCATTTTCAACCTTGGAATCAGTACTAGCAATTTGCGAACAATCACCACCACTAGTTCTTAACAACTGACCACTGCTAATAACGCAGACACATGCAGAATTTGAAAGATGGTTATTATTAGACCCCGGTTTTAATTTAAATGAGCTCTTATTTGCCTCTTCATAAGTGGAAGCCGTGGTACCACTACCACTGGTGGCAGAAGAAGCTGAGGTGATACTGCAAGCCTCTTCTTTCTTTCTGCATCTGCAGTTAGGATAACTGGGAGTCTGCTGATGCTGATGTTGCTTGGTCGACTGAAGTTGGCTGATTAAGCCTTTTTCATGCATATTCGCAAAGTAATAATGTTTCACGTTATCTTCACTCATACTTATATCTGTATCTCTCCGAAATAAATGAAGAGTCAGGTTCAGATTATCTTGGTCGTCCAATACTTTAGAGCAGATGGATGATGGATGGAAGGGAATGACGAACGAATGGTGAGGTGATGATGATAAATGGATGGATAAGATGAATCAAACTCATATGATAATTAGTATAGCATTCTCTCTCCTGTTCACTTTTTTAACTCATGCAGGAGTTCCATACATGCATGCAACTGCACCATAATGCCAGAAAATGAGAGCATAGAGAAACATCAAGTTGTGACATTGAATGAATGAACATTGATGTGTCAATATCATAATTGTCGTGCACTATTATGTTAACAGACTAAAACTCTGCACGAGTGATGATGATGATGAAGCTAAGTTACCTTTCATGTCACCACCACTACATGAAGGCAGACTTATCGAAATGTGTGGAATATGTTAATAGCAATCATTACTCAAAAAAATGACTTGCTAAAAAACCCAAACTTATTCCACTTTAATGATCATTTTATGTTCAGCTATAGAAAGATATGAATTTATTCATGACATGAAATGAAATCCGTGGATGATGAGGATGGATGCCTCATTCATTTTTAGTCACTCGCACTTTTGTGTCATTTGCAATTTGAAAGACTTATTGTAAAATATTCCGCTAGTGAGTTGTTACATGTTGAGTGATAATTTAAGGTAATTTTTGCCTAAATCAACACTAAAAGTTAAGTTAGGTTTTACTTTTAACACTTCAATATTTTAGGAATCTCTTGAATGTCAAAAAGAGGATTAATGTTGTTCGAGGGATGAAGAAAGAACAGTAACTGTCATTCAACTCCACAAAAACATATTTGCCAATGCCAATAATATCTGTGCCGTTTTGCGTAGATTGTAGGGTATGTGCTAAGTAGTATCAAAACATAGTTTAGCTAAATAATTAGCTTTATATTTAGGTGAGTAGACGAGGTAAAGGTGAGGTAAATTGAGTCAAACGCAGTTATATTGTTTTTGCACTAAACCAACAAAACACGAAATAGACATTAAAGTACACACGCAAGTAGCAGTTTAATTTGCAAAGTGCGATTTAGTAAAGTAAAGTCTCAGATAAACAAAACAGGTACAAAAAATTACATGACCCATCCCATCCCGTTTTATATTCACAATTCCTTCCAAATAGGTAGGTACTATCTTTTCATCCTCCCACCCACACACCCTTCTGCTTTTTATAGCACTTTGCGAAAATACTTTCGTGGTATATTTAGCACTGTTTACAGAATACTAAAAATGCGCGTAGGTAGGCCAACGACCAACAAAACAAAATGCCTCTTCTTCAAACTGTTTACACACAAAAGTAACGCATCTTAAAATTCACCAAAGTGTCTCTCTCACTATTTACTTCCGACGACACACATCACAGATATAAAAAATACCTAATTTGATGACACCCCAAGCGCTTAAACTCCTAAAGGAAACCTAGAGTCAGCTGCAGTTTTCTAACTGTTCTTAACTGAACATATTCTTCACGTTTTATTGCATAACTACAAACAACAGCTTGGCGATAGCGAGAATGTTATACCAGTCGTAAAAAAGACCAGGTTTAGGTTTATGACGCCATGCGATGCGAAGTGTAACAAAGATAGACACAGAGTGATCCGGTAAGGGGTAGCACAAAATGCAAAATTCACCTCTACACCATAACTTACTAACTCAACATTATGCAGTTGATTGTCAAAAACTTTTCAGCCGTATTACTGCACATTAGTGTCTTGTATATTTTCATTATTTTTGCAGAGTTCAACTGCCGAATAAACAATAAAAGTAAAATGATGTCTCTTGTTCAGGTTTCCACCTCCGCAACTGAAGCTTTCAGTTGAGAGACCGATGAAACTTAAACATTTATTTTACCGATGGTGTAAACAATAAAAAATGCCTTTGCACTAATCGTGAGTATTGAGATCAAGAGGCCAATTTTTCATGATTGTGTCTGGTCTTCCCAACAACGCCAGCCAGATCTTTTCACATTGGACAGAACAATTCGAGTTATACGCGTGCATTAGGTCCGCAGACGAGGTAACTTAACTTTGCCTGCCTCAAATATTAAGAAAGGTAAAGTTATCCATTATTCGACACATGAATTAATGTTTCCACTTCGCCATTCTGATCCCACAGTTACATTTTTTTTTATGATGGCGTGGCTTGACCTTGTTTGTTCCATGCATAGCTTGGCTTGACATAGAAAGGTACAATGCGAGCAAATTGTACGTCGTCCATCGTCATTGTTTAGCTACCATCATCTCATCATTGTTAGAAAATACAAACAACAACGCAACACGCGTTATGTAAGGTGTGTTTTATGTGCATGTAATTTAACTATGTTCCCCATGTTTTTCTTGTTAAACTACAGATTTGTGTATGTAGGAAATGCAAACCGTGTAGTTCATGTGTTCTGTCTAATTAATTGCTAATAATATTGTCTTCCCTTGACTACCGTGCATAATTGGTCTCAAGATGCAAACATGTTGAAAGGTTTCGTCTGTATTCAGCATATGAAGAGACAAATATAGAAACCTGTGTCTCCTTCTTTCAATTCATTTTTATTTGCTAATACCTCATTGCGTTTTTGTTCTAGTTACATAGTATGAATTATTGAGGGCAAGGTACGAAATGAAAGATAACAATTGCACACACTCTACTCTGTGTGTTTTCCAATCCTAACAATGAAGGGCTTTTTGTGACAGCAAAATTGATTAATTAATGCTCACATGAGGTTACAAAAGTGGTGCGTTACATAAGATAGGTAATGGCGTAACCTTCATAGGAAATATCTATGGCTGCAAGCGACTGCCCTTTCCTAAAAAGTATTTAGCTAATTGGTATTACCTCTTCTGGAGGAAAATGATTAAACAGAAATCCCTCTCCATCTCCACTCAGAGAATGGATCATTTGGGAGATCTGACTATTTTATGTGGTAGTGGTGACGTTGATCACGACTATTGCGTCAACAACCACTTTGTAGACGTAAGAATACTTGATCAATGCAATGGAAATGGAACCGAAAATAGGGTTAGTGGTTTGTAGAAAGAAACAGGCATGTGATTCAGGTGAAAGCAAGAAAACGTAGGTGTGGTGTGTGGCGTGATCTTGTCGGTTGTCTGTTCTTGACAAACAACGGAAATCGTTAGTCTTCCACCTTTTATTTGTTGATCAGACAGAACAGAATTAGCAATGACCTATCGGTTGTAAGCCATACTAACTCCATCTACTTATCCAATCTGGCAATTTCCAGAATGATTGGCTCTATCCTCTATCTATCTTTACAATTCATGACGTAAGAAAAGACGTCTTCCACTGCTTCCTAAAATAGGACCTTGTACACACCCATAAAATTGCGTGCCTGTTAAAAATAGAAAGGTAATAATCTATTTTTGCATCCAGCATGGTAAGATTTACCTTTCTTACACAATTTTCAGTAGGATTTAGTAACATTTTACGGTTTCGATTCCAATTGCAAATAATGTTTTTAATGCACGTGGCTTTCACTTAACCACAGAAAACATAACGTTGCATAAGAAGTCATTTATCTTACGTCCTTCATGAAAATATGTTTTCGTTGCTTGTTGCTCTAGCCGACAATTCAGTTTAACAAATTATTGCCCATTGTTTCGTCTTTGGAAATGCTCTAAAGTCGTTTTTAATTTAAATGGTCTAATAAATAATGCTTCTACGTGCAACTGAATAGGACCCCACCACAACCCTTTCTCCTTGCCCTTGCATTCTAGCTTTGAAGCATGACTGCACGTGCCTGTCTAATGCTCTTTTATAGCCTAGGTATATAAATTATTATAGAGAAACTCCAAGGACAGATTAAGAGACCTTTTAACCTTGGTAAACAATGAAAGTGAAACACTCTCTGGAATGTCTGGTTCTGACACTTGGGATTCCTTCGCCTTTCTTCTCCCTTTTTCTTTCTCCATCATTGCATCCCAACAAAAGAGCTTATTATAACGTAACGTTTTGGAAGGAAGAAATGCGATGAAAAGAAAGAAAGTCCTTCGTAAGTTTCATCTCCGGAATGGCTGATGGAAAATTCCAGAAACACAGTAGAGTTTATGGGTCCTTCTATTTCCTTCTGCTTTTTACCCCTCAAAACCATAATGTACATTTCTTTAAGTACCCAAAGGAAATGAGAAGGTTAAAGTTAAGAACAACCTTTTCAACAATTTGCGATTCGGTATAAAATAGCAAATGACCTTTTTGGTATTGAATAAACCACATCATTATCGCACTTTCGATTTCCATGTCAACGTGATAAAATCTTGTATTGCATGACTAACACCGACAGATTTTAATAATGTTGGTGGCCTTACTTTGGTATGATGACAAGAACAGTTTCCTTTGGTGGTGGTGAGGAGGAGGCGGAATCAGCATCGTCCCCAAAACTGTAGCTGCTGTTTGATGAGGCGGAAACGGTTTCTCTACTTCCGGAACTACTGAGGCTGTCACTGAGCCGTGGCTTTTTGTCACGATTATTTTTTCCACCGGATTTAATCATTGTGGCTTTCTTTTCCTTGTGATTCTTGTACGTGGTTTGAATCAAACACCACATTGTGGCTATGGGGATTAAGTAATTACTTCTGTGGAGAACCCTGGCCGTCTCACCTTGCCTCACTTCACTTCTACTGCGTATTAGATGTCACAGAAATAACTTCCAAAGACTTTCTTCCATGCCGACGACAATAGTGTCCGTGAATGAATGACAAATGTCACTTTGTGTGTCGTTCCTACCCGACTGTAAGAAAAGTTAACTTCCTTGACTTAAATCATTCCCCGTATTGAGAACAATTGAATGAAGGAACTTTGTTCTGTTACGTCAAACACTTTGTATTTGAATTGACTACTAATACTGCCTTATTTGACTTTACTGAATTATTCTAATTTTAAACGTATATGGCACTTGTCTTGTCTCACTCTGTAGCAATGTGACGTGTTGAGAATTCAGAGAAGAATGCTTAATTTCACTCTTTTTCACTCTTGCCTTATTTGAAATTTTGGAAGCTATAGAGCTAAGGCGAGGAGGCACGACTTAAATGAGCTTATTCAAATTAGAATTAGATTTGTCAGAGAGACTCGACCAACTAACAACACCAACACCATGTATGTACGTCAAATACCTGTCCCTAACAACATCATGCGGCAAAGAGTGTGTTTTCCGCATCTTCTTGGAAACCACCATTAAAACTACTCTATTGCTTGTGGTATTTCGTAATCCAGTCCACCTTCTTTTTAAGAATACAGTATGCAAATCAGGAGCGGGAGGCAGGTATCACTCTTTATGATATACCGGAAACATTTTTGCATAACGTTCGTACACAGAAGTGTGTCGTTATCTTGAGATAACGTATATAAACGCCTGTCCGTGGCCACGCACTGCTACACTTAACTTTATAAACTAAACTGTCCCAGAAAAGAGAATGACAGTAAGAGGTTACAGGAAATGAAATATTGGAGCATAACTAAAACCCCCCGTCGAAATTATTATGTCTTATCTCTACCACATGCACAAGAGATTAATGAAAGTGTGACCATGTCTCTCCGATATTTCACCAAGCCACAATGAAATAAATTGCCCCAATTCCGTCAAACTGGATAGAACAGGATGATGAAGACAAACCTCCTGTCCTAATCCTTTATGCCATTCTGGCATTCACATTCACCATGAGTTCGATTTGATTATTATCCTCTTTTAATAATTCAGCGAGTCAAGCCCAAGTATTAATAGTGAGTGAGCCAGAGCTCTAGCCTCTGCGCTTGGTTAAATCAAAATGAAGCAAAAGGTTGAGACGAACGAGAAGAATGAATGTTTCCTATAATAGCTTTATCGTTTAAACTCAATGAAATGAACTGAACTATGGCAGACCTGACTGATTCTTCCACGAAGTAGACTGAATTGTATTGGCAAAGACTATACCGAGAAAGTTTTTGCGGCGAGGTTAGTTTATAAGAAAAAATGCTTTCGCAAAAACATACACACCCGTTCTGCGTTGCCTTTTGCTCACGTAATGTAATGTGAAAACTAAGATTGCAAAATGGACCAATCTCTGAAAATCGTATACGAGCGGATGTGTGTTGTGTGTGTGTAGAAAGATCAGTAACTTCAGTTATTGCATTTTGCAAACTTACTTTTAGTCGGAATTTGGGCTATGTAAATGCCAGGAAAGGCGTTAACAGTTAATCAATGTCAGTCATTCTGTTTTAAGAAAGGGAAATGAGCCATGCCGAACTTTTGCCAGTCAATGCCACGCCACACACACACATAATAATATGCGACTTCGAACGAGCAAAATATGAAATTTTTTGGCAATCGGATTTCAACCTTCCTGTGCTCTACTTTGAGAGACAGATTTCCTTTCGCATCTTTTAAATGAGGACTCATTGATTGATTGATTGACAGACAGGTAATAGCTTCCTTTTTTATTGCTGCTGGGATATGACAGGGAAAGTAATGAACTGCTGGATTCTAAAAAACAATGTCTTCTGAGGTAATTGCACTTTCTCCACGCCTATCGGAGACAACAAAGTTTCCTCAGTAAATCATGTGATTCTCATTCTTCGCAGTTTCTCTGTGATGATGACGTGAAAAAACTAAAAATAACGAACATTCTAAGAACATCGCATGTTTTTAATTTAAATGTTCTCATGTTCCACGTTTGATCTTTAATTAAATCATATCTTCATAACATCTGCGGAACTGAAAGGTCTTTTTTTAGTGTGAATTCCATAAAACTCAAATATCAGAACCCAGATCTCACAGTGCCCCCGCTAAAAAAATGTTGAGTCAATCTACGCATTAACTAAGTGAATAGGACAATTTACTATGTCAACCATTTTGGCATATCCACACAAAATGCCAATCAATGCGGTTAGACATGTTGACGTTGACATGGACGGAAATTAGTTACTCATCCGTTCCGAACAAGTTTGAATGGCATACCCGGTAATATAGCAAACCTTTAGTATTTTTGTGTCTTTCTCTTTTACAATGCTTAATTTGTACGAGTCAGTCTTAATTTATGCAGTGTGTTTGTTTTGGAGGATTGCTTAATTTAGAAAGTTCCCAATTAACTAAATTACGCAATGTTCACGTATGAAACACAAGCCTTGTATCTTTTTTTTCGCAATTTAGCTCAATTCCTGGGTGTTTCAACATCAATTGTAAATTCCCGATGATCATTTCATGATCAAAGCAGGCTGGAATACACACAGACTTCATTTGCTGTGTTTTGTTTTTTGTTTTGATTTGCGTCACTTGCAACTTTGAGAATAATGCTTTGTCTTCCAATCGAACACGTGCGACTCACACTAATCAAGTTTTCTACACCTTATGGCTTCCATAAATACCATTTCTGACACTGTGTCTTAAGAAGGTGAAATTTAATTTAATTTTACCATTGGCCCTGCTCCATATTTCAAATTACAGTTTCTTCGTTGTACTTAAATTGCATTGAAGAAAGAATCCGACTTTAGGAGTTTTAATTAACACACACGAAGAATGGCACATGGGAAAAGGTTTTGCTGGGTCATTAAAGATCATTAAAAATGATAAAGAGCTTCGCAGCACACTAGACCAAACGAAATAATCATGCCATAGGCCAAATGTCATCCATCCAATCTCATCATTTAGGTATTGTCCTTTTGAACCATAGATTAGGACCGTTTCATTCAACGCATAAAGACAAGATATCTCTTATTTGTCGGATTTGGCAAACTTAATACCCTAACTGAAATTGATACCGTTTCGTCTATGATAAAGAAATAGGTTGCGGCCATGCACATGGCCTATAAAGATTCAAGATTCTACTTCTTGTCTCATCTCAATCCAATGTGTGAAGGCATGACACGCCCATTATGGCTCACATTGAATGAATGTATGGGCGAAGTATGTTTCTAAGAAAATGGGAATTTCAATTCACGGGAAACAATCTTTAAAAAAGTCTTTAATAGTGCTAAAAGCCTTTCACTCCCGTTTCTGTATGGCCATCCGGTGCCAAGGTTTTAGGGAGTGCATTCAACATGCCATGGGAAAATTGGACTGATGCCCACTATTCAATAATCTTAGACTTAAATTCATCAACCAACCGCAAAGTTTCATTCACTCAGGTCATTTTATGCTACATTTTTCCTCTGCAATGATCTCTTTACTTCCCTACCAAGATAAAGATAAGAGATGTACAAAAACGGGAAAGTCTTGCGAAAATTAAGCTTCCAAATTTCAAATGGAACAACAGAGGTTCTATTAATTCCACTAATAGGATTGCGCACCCATCATGATGTTCATGAAGTAGATAAAAAAAATTACCGCAGTGCAGAAATGAGATAAAATGGATTCGACCTTCTTTCATTTGGGACTCTCCAGGATCCGAAAACAATAATGGAACCTTCGTGACTTTGTAATGTCGAGGCTTTTGGCATTGAGTCCATAGAAGGTCCAGTAGGCAAGAATCTCTTTGCAAATATTAAGTCGAAGGAAGTCATGGTAGGATAAGGTCTACCATTACTCCTATCTTTAACGAACAAGATTCTTCCTGCTTTCTAATCTGCGTCCCACTAATGACTATCTATTGCTATTTGTTATCAAATGATCCCGGCACTCCAGTGTACATACAACGTCCCAAAATGACATAATTTTTAAGTCAATATATGGGAGTCCCCCTGAACTGGAGTTATCAAATTGCATGGGCCTATGTCCACGAGCACCTTTTGAGCCCACACTGTGGCCTTGGATTATGCAATGCCATAAGCTAATGACAACAAGCGTCCTGTCTAAGAGAATGGGAGCGGTAAAATCATTTTTACTTACGTTTGGGACTTTAGGTCACAGCCGGCGTCAGGGTCAAGAATGAGGAGTGAAGGAGGGTTTTCGTCAGTGACCGTGACGATTATATTGTTATGGCTCCTGAAATGTTAGCATGAAGACAGCTTAAAAATGGCGAATTGAAATACGTAAAGACCTCCAAACTTACATCTTTGGCCTTTTGACAACATGACTCCTAGCTGGTGACGAAGACTGTGACATCCTTGCTTAGTTTGAGGACAGGTGTTTGCTTCGGGAAAAGTCACCTTCTTATTTGACACACTATGAGAACCAACTCAAGCACTTATTGCCATTCCATGAGCTTCAACAAAACTGCTTAACCCATGGCACGAAACACCTTAAATAATAGGATTTAACCAAAATAATAGTCCGTAGGATAACAACAAGCTATAACTTGTTGTTTTCCCCACTTTCTCTCCAGTCGATCACTGTCTTGTTACTGTAAGGAAAGGAAGGGAGTCAGCTTTCTCTCCTTTCACTCTTTGGAAGGAGGAGGTGGGTGTTGAATGGAGTGCATATAAAACGGAAAGATGCGGGTTCCGTCGTGGAGACCAGACCAGAGAGACCAACACCAAGCTCAGCCTCGTCAAGAAAGAAAAGACTCCAGGATTGAGTGTGCATAAATTTTCCTTCCTCTTGGAAATATTCGGTTCCAGAAGAGGAGAAAGCTCCAGAGCTCAGTTTGGAATCCCGAAACTATGTTTCTTTCTGTGTATCAGAACACTTCCCACTCGCAGAGAGTGGAAGTTTCATAACCGATGCCGATGCTTGTGATTGTGACGTTGTAAACTTGACTTTAAACTTGGAAATTGGAGAAAGAAGAGGGAAGAAGTGGGTCTCCAATGGTACTTGAAAAGTCCCAACATTTCCAAACGTCTCTCCAAAAACAACCAATTTAGTTATTTATTTATTAACAATTTTAGTACAAACGTGTTTTGATAAAAACTCACCTATGGAATTATTGTAATTTACTCCCTAAATTGAAGCACACTCTGCTCTCACCAGTCTCATTAAAATTTCATTAGTTGGTTGTTATCCTAATTTATGTTGGTTCAAACGATATGACATTGCAGAAAACAAGGTCTATTGGGTGCCACATTTTTTACCATGTATTTCCATGAATCAAAGAATTCAAAAGGATACCATCTGGATTAATTTTCAAGCTCATCAATATTCTGCATGTTTGCGTCAGAATGGAAGCTCAAATGATGATTCTGGGAAGGACTCCAGTATTCGGTTTCGGCAATATGAAAATTGCAAAATAGACTGCTCTCGACATGTCGTTATCTTTTGAGTGGTGACTTTCTCCACTGACCGACGAGTGAGCTTTCTCCACATCCACATATTTCAGCTACAGTGTCCGCGTAATTGTGTCACTTATGGCTGACCTTAAGTGAATCGAAAAATTAAAATACATTCCATACTGGTGTCCTTCTTCGACTGAACAATATTGCATGTCCTTTACCCTCTTTACTATACTTGTTCCATTCTTTGTGCTGAAAAAAAATACGCACACCAACCAAGCTATAACTGGATCACGGACAATAGACTTCACTTCTTTGTCGCACGCAGATGTCAAAATCGTAGCGTTTTAAGTCGACGGCATATTATATTACTGTTGCGTGTCATCATGTTGTTCGCACAGCGAAACGCCTTAAAAATCGCTTTGACAATGAAGATGAAAAGCCACCTAATTTTACAGAAAAGCCATATCACGACATGACTTCATTCATTAATTCATTCAAAAAGTTTCAAAGTATTAAGTAATTTACAAAATTGTGTTGTTAGGGAATAACCTACATCTCTGCATTCATCGATAGTTCAATCGATATTTCTACATTTTTATTAATTTTTACACTACTTGTAACAACGAGACATAATCACTGGCCTGCTCAAGCAGTTTGACGTGGCACACTGACACAGAAATTATGTTGTAAGTGCAATTTTTAGACTCTTCGCCATTCACGCTGAATAAAAGATGATGTACATCAAATAACATGAGTGACATTGTTTGCATCCATAACGTGGTATATATTCCTAGCGTAGGCTGTCAAAGTTTGACGAGATCATGCATGATTGATAAGAAGTCCTACAGACAAATCAATACCTACTGCTAGTTGTGTAGGTGTAGCAGGGATTCAGCAACTTGATTTTCCACGGGCAATAATTTGGTCTACTGTATCATCGTTTGCTTAAAAAATATTTTGCCGTGGTTTATACCACTTTTAGACCCACGAGTATGGCGGTCATGACTTTGTCTTTATGTTATTATTATTACTATTATGAAGTACCTTGTGGGAATAAAGGACTCAGATGGATATGCCTATTGTTTAAATGTCACCTTCCACATGCACACATGAAATAATAACTAATGATTATAGTATGCCGGGTCTGGGGGTATTATAATCTAGTCGCAAAAAGCAAAGCTAAAACTTGTTGGGTAATGCTATATTGCAGTATTCATTGCTAGATTACGATAATGCAAAAAGGCTATGGCTAAACCATCTTGCCACCTGCCATTAACGTGTTAAATGATAATGTTCCTATACATCCATTATTATACGCTGAGGATGTTATGGAAGGGTTCGTTTAGATTGTTCCCTCAGAGGAAACATGCACTTGAAGGTGATGTTGAAAGGACGGTCCAATCGTTTAATAACTTTAGGCCGTATAAACAAAAAGTCCCATGTTGTTTTATGGAGATTCATATTTTATAGCAGGATAAGTGTTGAGCTAAAAATCATTTTAAGTTTGTATTTTATACTCCTCTCCTGGGATGAAATTTCGTCAGTCCTGCTTTGGAATTCATCAGCTACAGGATATAATATTTGCCTATCAAATTTCTCCATCATTCGTGGGAAAGCCGAGGTGTAAAAAGCTGCAGACGGGCACATATCATGGAAATATTTACAGAAATGGAAGAGAAGCCAGCTTTTGAACAGGTTTGGTTTGTTTTTGATACATAAATTAATTGCGTATAATTACACTTTGTAAAATGTATCAATTTTTTGTGCATAGCTGAAACTTCGGTGTGAAGATTTAAAGCAAGACGATGTTACGTTCCTAAGGTTTTTGAGAGGTAAAACTTACTAAAATGACGTTCAAGGTAAAACTTATGGAAATCTTGCAGCTCGAGAGGGGGATGTCTCGAAGGCGGAGGAAATGCTGCGAAAGGTATGATGTCCAGAACATTGTTAAAGAAGACAAATTGTTGACAAGGCTGTTTATGTATAGTCTGTGGAGTGGAGAATAGCACAGAAGGTAGAGTCATTTTTAGACTGGACTCCACCCAAACCATTGACGGAGGACTTCAAATTTTCTTACGTTGGAGAAGACAATCATGGATATGCAAGTATAGGAATTTCTATTTTATTGTTCTCACCATACCCCCCTTTCTAACCATACACACAATAATTATAGCCGTTTATATTCCAATTGGACGATGGCACATCAGAGATGTAATCGAAGACGGCTACAAAGAAGAGGCATTTCAATTCAGGTTTAAGGTCTTGGAGAACATTATCAACTGGGTCAACAGAACCCAGCGCTATCAATTTGTCATCATTTTTGACATGCAAGAGTGCACGTACAGGAAGGTCGCCCATACTCCAAGTGAGCATAAAAAAGGGTCCTTGTAAGGAACCAGTTCCAATAATCCCATTTTCTCTGTAGCAATCCAGCTCCTTTTGGCCGCGTTTCGAGATTTTGAGGCCAACTATCCAGAACGTCTTCAATCAGCTTATGTGATAAATGGTAAGAATTTAGCGAGGATTCATTAGCTTCGACAAAAGAAAGGTAGTTTGGTCTATATAAAATGAATTATCGACATACGAGTTTCGAGGTCAGTAGAATGAATTCATGGTCAGTGTCAGGTTGAAGTTAGTTTAATGAACCACAACAAAACGTATAACGTGAACATGAAATGAGAAATGTTTCGCAACGAGACACAACGAGAGACGCATGACACTTAGACAGACTTGCTTCATGACAATAAATCCTCAAGAAGTGTATGTATGTATTGCGATAATTTGGTAATGCGAAAGGACAATGGCCACTCTTGTAACCGCGCAGGTTTTTGGTGAGCTTGCAGCAGTAGTGCTGAGGCTAATTGTAAATCTATAATGGATTTTGATGATAATTGCTTTGCACTTGCCATTACATACGCATACGCATAGCAGTATTATTTTGAATTACTTGACATTTAAAATTTTGAGGTAATGGCGAGGTTGTGGCTTGGGCTTATATAAGTTAAAGGCCTCATAGAGGACCTTCTGGTGGTGCATTTTTCGAAATATTATTATGATTACTGCATTGTCTTCCACGCCGTTATATATGACGACGTGACGTAATGACTAATGACATTACGGAGTTTGGAGATTTACGGAATACGGAGAAGTGAAAGCCTTTAATGGCTTGTCAATCTTATACTTTCCTGGTGCTTTAACAAACTGTTTAATTTTATTTTCATAGCTCCATGGGTGTTCCCTTACGTTTATGCGATGATCAAACCCCTGCTGTCAGGACGAACGCTGTCTAAAGTTAAGATATTTGATGGAAACGTCCCACAATGGAAGGCAGCCCTATTGGAACGAATCCCAGAGGAGAATATACCTCAAGAATGTACTCCTGCCACCGGCTGAAAATCCTACTTTTTACCTACCTATGTATTAATTTTATAAAGGGGATGATTTTGAATTTTGAATTTTGACAACGCATAGTCCTAATTACACGGCGAAGGGTCCTAAACATAATTGCTTTAACCTGAATAAATTTTTTTAACCTCATTTTGAGAAACACACAGTACACCGTTCGTTAATGAACTGTACATAACTGCGAACACTTTGGTCGGAATAGAAAATTACTATTTCAAAAACTTCCAAGACTTCAATAAAATTCAAATTACTGTGTACTGTGACGTGTGTTCGTAGAGAAGCATGTATTCAAAAGGGCACCATATGTAATTTGATAGTTGCACAATGTAAACAGGTTGTCCCTTCAATTAGCAACAATTCAATGGTTACATATGTGGTCCCTATGCCATGTGTATGACGAAATGCATATAATAATAAGTGCTCTTATGCATGAAAATCAATTACATTCTATGCATTTGGTGGACCAAAACATATTAGTTTAGCTTTGGCAGTGCACATCTACAGTCCTTGACATTTGGACGTTGAAAAGTCTTATCATCATCAGGGTTGTAGACTGTGCCTTGCATTTAAACATGGGGACCAAATACTGCGGAGAAAAACAATTGCTGGAGGTAATGTTCTTGAAAGGGATTTCTTCTGTGACCCTTTAGTTCTGTTCTGGATATAGTAGTGTACAAAATTTGTAATAATTACAGTTTGGAGAAAGAGTTTCTGATCTGAGAGTGAGTGAGGAAGAATTATTCGGGTTCCTTAAATGTAAGTCAAATCTTAATAAACTGCATAAAATGCTTTAATTTTAAATGTCTTTACCCAGATTCAGGATACGATCTGCGTTGGGCTGAAAAAATGCTGCGCAAGGTTTGCTGAAAAAAGTGAATTAAACGCCAACTTTCATGCTTTCTTTTTTATGCAGAGTGAAAAATGGAAACGAATCAACAGCGTCGAGTCCTATCTCTTTTGGAAGCCTCCAAAACCTATTTCAACAGACTTCAAATTTGCCTGCATTGGACAAGACTATGACAATCACTCAGGTAGATTTTTTTAGATTAGATGTCAGTTTGGTCCAAGCTAAGCTATACGATTTTGTTCACGTTCTCAGTAATTTACTTGCCTATCGGTGGATGGCACACAAAAAAGTTGATGGATCTCGGATACAAAGAAGAAGTCTTTGAGTTTCGTTTCCACATCCTCGAAAAAATCATCCAATCCATCAGGAATACCCCAAGGAGTAAATTTGTGATGATAATGGACATGGAGGGGCTCACCTATAAAAAGTGCTTGCATTATGAAAGTAAGTAAAAAGTTGCATGCAATAAGAAGCAATAACTCCTGGTTTCTTACAACTTTTTGTAGCTGTACAGTTCCTCACTACGGCTTTCAAAGATTTCGAGGACAATTACCCTGAGAGACTCCGTGCGTGTTACGTAATCAATGGTAAAACCGACAATCCCGCAATTTTGATTTGATGCATAACTCGAAATGCATCCCACGCCATTTATTATTTCTTACAGCACCATGGGCTTTCACCTACATTTACAGCGTTATGAAACACATCTTTTCCTCAAAGACTTTGAGCAAAGCAAAAATTTTTGATGCTGATGAAACCACTTGGCTTCCTCATTTGGAGAAACAATTGCCTCCTAGAGTCCTACAGAAAATGCAAACCTGCAGACTACAGTGTTACCCAGGATTATTGTCATGATATGAATCAATTTTTGTACAAAGTTAGGAAATGTAAAATGTAAAGCTAGTGTAAGGAAGTGAAGTGACGTCTGCAACAGTTATTTACCTAGTTCACGATGCAACTTAAATATCTATCATCAAAGTAAGTAACTGTGTTTATTTACGTCATTGGTTTTTAATAAAACGTGTCTAAATTATCCCGTGGGAAATACCAAAAAACACTTATTGACTCTGATCGTCTGTAAGTTTATGATATTTGATCCGCGTACGAATAAAAACTGAAGAATGCATCAGAAGGGAATGCGGTCAGCATCGTTTTTCCTAGTCAAGTCTCAAGCATGATGTTTTTTAATTGCTGAGAAGAATCAGAAAAACAGGTAGATAGGAGAGAATTGTTGTATAGGGTAGGGAAGGCCAGACAAGTACTATGTACATAAATGTTATATCATGTCATGGGAAACCAAACAAATAATACTACCTTTATCCATTCCATAGCAATAATGGAATTGGAATTGGAACTCTCTTTTCTTTCTTTCGTCAGTTTCTTTTCACCTTAGTACTTTTGTGTGGGTCTTCGAGTCAAGTTGCTCTAATTTTATTTTGTTTTTATCACCCATTGTGTTTACAAATTATCTTTTCTTTGTTATCAAATACTGGAATAGCGAAGAAAGACAATTTTGCAGGCATTCGCAGTGATTCAGACAAATTCAATTTACATCCACCCACTTCATTTCCTTGTTCCTCACACACTTTTTTCGTTCCGTTAAAAAAAATTAAATTGGTTCCTTCAAAATGAGTCCAAATTCATGCAACTTGAGAGATACGGAGGTTCCGGATTTGGTGAAGCAAGTAAGTTTGACAGAATGCTTTAAAACAATAACAATATGGTAGCCTTTGATTTCATTTGGTATCACATTCCCCGTAAATCCGGTTTCTTCCGGTCCCCTCACTCTCTGACTATTACGTCATTAATCTCTGACCTTTTCTATTGTTCTTATAGTTAAAGGACCGGATTGGAAACGATCTGGACCTGAAAGATGCAGAAATTAAACGCTTCCTTAGAGGTAATTAATCGTATAATCATTCGATAATTCATTGGTCATCAACGATACATTTTTTGGGATATGTAGTTCGGGACTATGATCTTGGCAAAGCGGAAGATATGCTTAAAAATGTAAGTCATTGTTGTCACCACTTGATAATGCTCTAATGGTCCTGGACTTTAATTATTTAGTCTTTGGAATGGAGGAAGACCGTCAACTTTGCAGATGCTCATAAGTTCGAGTTCAGTGAGAATTTGGTTTCGGCTTTTCCATTCACTTTTGATGGCAGGGATAAGGATGGTCGACTAGGTAACCCTGTCAATGTGATTGACATCGGGAAGTTAACCTAATTTTTCTGTTCTTCTAATAGTTGTATATGCTCCAGTCGGACGTTGGAAAGCACGGCAAAATATCAGTCACAAGGAGGACCTCAAACGCATGCTGAACAAGCAGCTCTCAATTATAGCCTCTTCGATTGACAAGAACACCAAACACGAACAATGCGTCGGGATAATTGACCTCATGGAGCTTAGCTACTTCCAAGTAACTCATTATGAAGGTATGAAAAGAAAGCTACCCTAAAATGCACCAAATTAATACTAGAAAATAACTTCATTTGACTTTTTCCCATAGTTTTGGAATTACTCTACACTTGCATTCGCGTCTATGAAGGAAATTTTCCAGACAGACTCTATAAAGCCGTGATTATAAATGGTATGACATTGAAACCTAGAAAATTCCACACATTTCTAAAAATCCACTCCTTTCTCAGCTCCATGGGTGTTCAACATGGTGTTCCCTGCAATCAAAAATATTCTCAGTGGGGTCACCTTGCAGAAAGTAACCGTCTTTGACAGTAGCCCAGACAAATTTGCACCTTTCCTACTGGACTTGGTTACTCCTAAAGCAATTCCCTCTGGACTCGTGGAAAACAATCCTAAACTTGAGTCTCGATTTAGAACTGAGAATAACAATAATTAGTCTGAGTGATTCATGATTGATTCATTATCTATATTGAGAGTCTGAGCCTGAGAAAGTGGGAAGTCACGCAGGATCAACTTAGGTAACTAATTAAAATTAAAAACATAGGGTAGGATATCAACGGGGAAAACCCACTGAAACATCAAAAACTATGTTTATGTAGCTGCTATTATTATCATTATGGGAAATCAGGTCTCAATGAGCCAGAGCCACATAACAATACAATAAGTGTAAAAGAACATTTTTCGCTACCTCTACCGCTATTCCATTAAGTATCCTATAGACATTTGTACACAATGATTTTATGCACACAACTGCCTAATTAATTAAGTTTTATCACATCATCACTGTCAGTCTTCTTAAGTAAATAAATAAGTTCTCACTCCTATTTTTACATCTTTTCAAATGTCTCTTCCTGGCCACAGTCAACACATACGTGTCGATACTCATCTTCCCCTAGTGATTCATCCGGTCCCCACGTATGTTGATGAGGGCCAAGATCTTTGGTGTAAAGACTACTTCTGGCTGACATTCGAAGAGACTCCATTTTCCTTCCGAACTTTTTAACCTTGGATTTTGCTCTATTTTCTTCTCGGACTTTGATTTGCTCTTCGATGGCTTCTAGGGACCCCCAGATCTCCATTGCTCGCTTTTCAACCTAAAGAAAAAAGTTACATTGAGAAACTTCAATCTGACGTTACCAAATGACATGTATGAGTACCTGCAGTCGAAGATACAGCTTCATGTCACCCCATCTGCTATTGTGGGGGTTTGGTCTGCAAATAAACTTTAGGACAGGCTCCCTTTTATCCAAATCCACATCCTTAAGTAGGTACTGGTTTCGGGCATCCGTTTTGGTAATCAACTTGTGCTTCTCCTCAGTATCCCTGCAAAAAGAACAATCGAAGCATTTTGTCATCTTCGAAATACGTCTTTGAGTTAGTACCACTTACTTGCAAGAATCACAGACCGGAAGGTCAAATTGGTTGAGAAGATAGGAGTCTAATATAGATGCCCAACACTCTTGGCAAATGGGGGCATCTGAGGGAACAATCGCAGCCGGGGGGACGGTCAAAACCTTATCTTCCTCCTCCTCTTCCAACAAGTCCCCTTCCTCAATCAGAAACCCTCCTCCCGTGTCCACCAACTTCGTCCCTTGAATCCTCACAACGGACCCTTGATGACAGACTGACTTCATGTCATTCAACACTTGAGACTCCTTCGTCTGCAATTTTCGCTTCTTCCTCGGAGAAGAGGGTCCACCCCCCCCCGGTATTGAGGTCGTTGTCCACAAAGGCGAATCCTCCAAAAGTATTGTCACCACCACGTCGTCCCTCCTTAGTCAGCTCGCCCTCCGCAGCCAAATCCTTTTCGAAAGCCTCCTCCTCTCGTCTCTTCTTCAAACGTTCGACGGCAAGTTCTTTGTTCCTTTGTATCCGTGACCTTTGGTTCTCCGTCAGGTCGTCACCTTTGTGTTGCTCCGGCAACAAAGAAGAAGGGTCCAAGGGCACTTCCATAACTTTGTCTTGTGTCAGTCACAAATTCCAGAAATTGACTCAAGTTTTCAAGATTCAATGTCAAGATCAGATGGAATTACAATTCCAAAGCAAGCAAGCGGCATTCAGCTGATTAAGTTGTGTTGTTTTCCTTTTTCGGAAAGGTTTTAAAATTTCTTGTGTCCAATCCTTTAATTAATTAATTAAGAGTCAAACAACGACATGAATGACGTGATAGACATTTTGGACTTGGGGGGAGGTGGGGGCGGGAGTAAAGTAGGGCGAAAGAAGGGAGTCGTCAAAGCGAAGGTATTAAATTTTTGACTAATTAAGTCTTTTTGTAATTAACTTATTTTTATGATGATTGTGTTGTAGGACAACCCTCCAAAGCGACCTGATGGAATGCACCGGGAGTTGTACGCCCTCCTTTGTGCGGATGGGGGTAAGAATTTCCAAGAGTTGGCCCCCATCCTTCCCACGGATACTCCTGGGGGGTACAAGAAGAAAATCAAGCTGGGGGCTAAGAAAGTGAGGCAGTGGCACTTTAACTTGTTTGCAAGGCCCGGGAGGAAGGACAGACCTTTCCTCCGACGTTGGAGGAGGGTTGGGGATGGAAATAAGGAGTATCCGTTTGCAAAGTTTATTACGGTAAGCTGAAGCTTGGCATGAAAATAAAAATCTTGACTATAGGACTATTTGCATGTCATTTTAGGAATCTTCGGTCCCTGAGTATACGGACGCGGAGTATGCGGCCCACTTGGAGCAAGAAGGATGGACAAAAGCGGAAACGGATCACTTGTTTGATTTGTACAGAAGGTTTGAAATGAGATTTTTGATGGTCCAGGTGAGTCAAACTTTGTTTTTTTCCTTGCTGCAAGAACACGCAAGTAACTTAGGTACTTCTGATTTCGTTAATTAGGATCGCTGGGACAAAACTATGAGGCGTCGAACGCTGGAGGATATTAAGGAGAGATATTATCACGTCTGTAACATCCTCTCTAAACTGAGACATACTTCTGGAACGCCTGAACCTAAACTTGTCCACTATGACGGTGACCATGAAACAAGGAGGAAGGAACAGTTGAGGAAGCTTTGGAGTAAAACGCCAGAGCAGGTTTGTTTTATAAAATTAACGTCTCCTGTTCAAAAAAGTTGAAGGTCTATTAATGTGTTCATTGTTCACTCATAGGTGGAAGAAGAAGAATTCCTCCGCGCCGAACAAAAGAAAATCGAAGCTCGGAAGAAAGAGAGAGAAAAGAAGACTCAGGATCTTCAGAAACTTATTACAGCTGCGGATGCCGGTGGTGCGCAGACTGGGGATGGTGGGGGTGCAACATCCGCCGCTGGACAAAATCTTGGAAAGAAGCTCACAGCAGAGCAAAAGAAGGGAGCTTTGCTGAAGAAGAGTGGAAAGACGCCGTTAGCAATTAGAGGAAGGGAGGGATCTCTTAACTCAAGTTCTCCTGACGTGTTCTTGGGTATCAAGTGGCCAGATTTCAAGACTGCTGGTTGTTTCGTACGCTCACAGAAGTTGAAGCTGCCCAGCAGCGTTGGCACAAAAAAGAGTAAAGCGATTGAGCAGATTCTACAACTTCTTGGATTATGTAAGTCTTTTAAAAGTAAAATCACGATAATCAAATGCATTTCATTATTATGGTAAATGATACTGTTTTCTTAAACTTCCAGCCGTTATTCACGCCCCAACGGAAGAAATCACGACTCAATTTAACGACCTCAGATCGGACATTGTACTTCTTTATGAACTAAAGTCTGCGCTCACAACCTGTGAGATGGAAATACACTCGTTGGCACACCAATATGAAGCCAGTTCTGGTGACAATTTGAAGATCCCTTCGGAATTTCTGAATGAAACAACTTCCAGTATTGTCCGAGCCTTAGAAGCTCCAACAAAGGCTTCAGCCCAAGCTGCGATTTTGAGCACTCCACCAACCCCAGGCACGCCAGGAGGAAGTATTTCCTCCACACTTGGAGTTAACGACTTGGATGTGGTGGTTCCTCACGTAATTAATTACGCACATTCAATTTTATGGAAAGATCAAATGTCTAACATTTTCCAATTGTTTTTGTTTACAGCGAAAAAGAAAAGCGGCATTGGACCAGGCAAATGTGTTGAAGAAATTGAAAAACAAAATGTAGTTGGGTGACTTTGTCTTGGTAGTTTTTTTACTGTTACTTCTTTTTATTGCAACTATTCTAATTGCTGACTGTACTAGACTTATGAAATCAAAATCTTACTTGAATAAATCTGTCATACATCACGATAATTGTATCAGTCAGTTTTGAGTCAATTGTTATTATACCCAACACTTCACCATTTGATTCCCAAATTTAGTTTCTCAACTGCATGGAAATCCGTATAGAAGATGCCGTTGTACAATTCGTCATCCTCCTTCAACGTGTCCAACAAAGCCGCAGCAGCCGACATGTCGCCTCTTTCCTCTAATTCGTGATAGTTGTTTTCCAGTGTACTTGACAGGTCTCGACTTTGGTTTGCCTGTAGAGTTGGAGGTCGTGCTTGAGCCCCTCCGTTCAAGCATCCTAAGCATAATTGTTCAATGTAAGTAAAGTAGGACCTTATATTTATATTGTAGCATTACCCGTCGGACAGGCCATTATCTCGATGTAATGTGGCATGGTTGTCTTGGTTTTCAATTTTCTCACCAATGTCTGTATATTACGGAAACCAGTAGCTATGCTAAATTTTAAGACTTCTCCATTGTCTCCATTCAATTGAGCATCTGCAATGTCCGGATTCCTACACAATTCAGTACAAAAAAATTAGTAATACAAATATCAGATAAGTTCGTTCAAATTTAATTTACCGTCCAACTTTCCAATCAACTTGAGAAACTGTTTTCTCAAATAACTTCTTCCCAGCATATCTTAGAATGTACTCCGCATACCCCCCAGACCCTGATCCCTGGTGTGACATTAGCTGCACGCCTTCCTTGATGATTCCATTGTGAAAAAGATCCACTAATGGCGTTCTTTCAAAATCTTCCAAGCTTTTTCCCAATTGTTCTAAGATCTGTTCAATTTCTATAGCTGTTATGACAACATCCACTTCTTTGGCTTTATAGTCAGATATGGAAAACTCTTTCCTCGATGCTTCCAGTTTGCGGTCAAAGCAGGCCATTAAAGAAACGTGGTAGATTTGATCAGGAGTAAAATTGGCCCTTTTCCCATACACTAGTTTGATCAAGGAGCCCATTATTTGTTGAGGGGATTTGACTTTACTTATTTTTGGAAGGGAATGTGGCTGTACTTTCTCTGCGTAACATACCCAACCTTCAAAGGAAAAAACAAAAGTACATGAGTTATAAACATCAGTGCAAACTGTCTCTACTTTACCTGGGCACATGCCGCAAAAAACTGGTAAATTCCCATTGGTATAGGACGCTATGAATTCGTTTGCACTTTCCAACAAGGACAACTCCTCAGCAATTGCGATGACAACGGTGTGATCAGCCCCAAGATGTTTAAATAGTCCTGATTTTAAGAATGAAAGATAAGAATTCATGAACATGACAAAAGAAACACGCATATTATTGTACCAGACAGTCTTTCTGCAGTCTCTTGTGTCCCCATGGCATACTTATTGGCCAAAGACAGGACCGCCTGCACGCCCAAACTGACCACAGCCAAAGAATCCTTAAGAAGGGAAGTCAATTAGTAAATAGAATATATTTTGTACCTTCTCCCGTACCTTGCAGGACTTGTTGAGAGACAGCACACGAAACAATTCTTCAGGACTTTGTTGCGAGATGAGGACACTCTCGGCGGACGTGATGCATCCGCTACAAGCCAAGCAGTCCGTCAGGGACACCTCGACTTTTTTCAACGGTTGCTTTGTTCCCTACACAACAACAGATTAAGAAAAACATGCAGTAATTAATCCATACTAAAGGGTGTTCTGGAAATTACCTGTCTAATCTCGGAAGCAACCCCGCCGTCATCCTCAATTTCAATTCTAATTTTGGACACTTGCTCCGTTTGGATTGGGGTCTGAGCTTTTTCTGTAGGCTTGATGCACTCCTAAAATCCATAATAAAACATAAAACTCTTTAATTAATAACTAATAACTTGTATGGACGGAATGACGTTCTTTATAGAAACTTGTGCCAAATGACACTGCTTAAAAAGAGACTTACTTGAGACGGGGTTATGAAGTCGTCCAACTCTGTTATCTTTAGGATACTGCTGAAGCCCGACATCTTGAGTTTCAGGGGTGGTATTGGCAATTAAATGGTACAGGTTCACTTGATTGCTAATGACTTAAGAAAGAAGAATGACTTCAAAAAATGTTTTTCTCATCAGCTGCTGTGCCATGTGTCTCCGTTGTTGTTCCCAACTCGAACCATCGATCTTTCACAGTGAACATGGTGAAAGTTTAATCATGTTTGACCAAAGTCTATTCAATTTTATGAAACTTCCAAGCTTCTTCCTCAGCTATGAAATGGAGCAATGAAATTGGGGTTACCTATTGTCACTACTGTTTTGTTGTCGTCGTTATGAAAGAGTGACTAGGATAAAAGCGTTCCTTGTCTCACCTTGCCCCGCTGATACCATGGTAAATCCTATATCAGGGAGAAAGAAAATCTTATCTATGGATATCAGGAAGGCGTTGTGCTGATTTCCAAAATGATGTTATCTGGAACTGTCCGCATACAATAATGCAGCCTATCTGCTAGCTCATTATTAGTGGATAGCAGTTGCATGAATCATTATCAGATCATAAATGTACCAATAAGAAGTATTGTAAGAGTTCATTTTAATTTT
>JAQIWU010000199.1:0-32971 GCA_034696445.1 Isotomiella minor
AACAACTTGAAAAGTACTTATAAATAAACCTACCATGCCTAAAATCCCAATGTGTCTCGATTGATTGAGACCAGTGGTGTATCCACCAAATAAATACAATGTTTAGTGAATTGGATTAGAATCTCAGCCCAGTATCCAATCCACCCTTGTCAGATGGACATACTTTATCTACTTTTGGTGAAAGTGAATGTAGGGAAAGTAATGACCGGTAAAGATCCAAACAAACACGTATCCCCCTCTAAATTATTGTAGTGTAATTGATGACTTTCCAGTGTCAATTATTTTAATTAATTGAATGAGTTACACCTTGTCTGTTCTCCCTTCCGTCCGAGCTTGGTGCTTTTATACGAGAAGGTTGAGTGCAATGTAGGTAGGTTGTTATGTAAGCAGACTTTTTGGTGCATATGTAATGGTTGTCTGATTGATCAGACCTGAAGACTCTGATTCCGAAGGTCCCACAGTCAGGAAACCTCTTTCATTTCTTTCCACATTTAATTTTTTGCTAAGGCTTGTCAATGTGCAAAAAGTATAACGACGATGAGACAATTTGCAACGGAGAAAGTTGTCACTGGATGAGAGATACTGCATGCTGCAAGTTGATATGTTTGGCTTACAACTTGTTATTTAACTGGACTGGATATGTCACTTTCATAGGAGAAAGGACAAACTAGAGAGGGAGACAGAGACAGAGACAGAGAGACGTGGGCAAATTGCTGTGATAGGCAGGGAAAATATAATTAACAAGCACCTCAGGGTCGTTCGTAATTTAGGAAACACTTTGATGTTCCCTGAAGCAAAGTACTAGTCTTTATGTATTCAGTCCATTCCACTCATTCACTTACATTATTCCCCACTCACCATTCCTCCATTATCAATTCCACCACCCGCCCATCTCTTTGCCCATCTCCCATGTTCATCTTCATGAACGAACAAACGAACGAATGCCATGCAGATTTTGATACAAGTAGCAGGAACTTATCGGAAGGGCAGTAATAATGATAACAATACAGGCGTAGGCGGTGGTGGTGCCCCAAGTTAGAAAATTGTACAGCTTCAACACATCCAATTTTAGTCGTAGGACTTTCCATCTGGGAAACCCTTTTCTTTTTGATAAATGTAGTGTTCTGAAATGGGTTAATTTGGTAGGGATACACAGAGGCGACAAACAAAAGGAGCAGCATCGACTTGTTCTCCAAAAACTCAGAGTTGTAAGCATCCAAGTATCTACTTTCACCTGCAGGTTATTAAGTGTAAGACAGGAGGTCTACACCTCTACTACAGTTACAGGCTACAAGAACCTAATGCTAAGTTGTGCTACAAGTTCATAAGGTGGTGAAAGGAGAAAACAATATTTTAAATTACAAAGACTTTAGAACGTTCAAGTGATCTTGTCACAAGTTTATTACACTTTGGTTGTCAGACAGCCTTGACTTTCTTATCCCAACACATTCCAGACATTCTTCCTTTACAGCTCATCCCACACGCTTTGGGGAAGCAAGTATGCAATCCTATTACATGCTTTGTTGTACAGGTCGCACGTGTTTAGGCAAGATTTGTATACACATCATTTCCATCAGCCTGTAATTGAAACAATGGTGCTATGCTTCTTCGACAGAGGACAATACACAAAAAGTACAACGAGAGTTTATGACAGACTTAATTTCATTTTCATTGCCCATTCCCGTTTTACTGACGCCTGAAAGAAGTGATAAACTTTTAGTGTAATGCACTTAACTTTACGGTGAAGAACCTCCTTCCTAATCCTAAGCACCCCTCTCTCCTTAGACCACCTACTTAGAGGACAACCCCATTTCAAAATCGAGGTAGTCATAATATTTATTTGATCAAATATTTGTCTCTAAATTTCAATTGTGAACCGGATGGATGCAAGGGTAAACTCCTCTCTACACAAAACCACAGCTTCTTTTCAAGTGGGACAAAAGATTGAGGGTATTGTTGTGCACGCTTGTAGCATTTATTATTGTAGTGAACTGAATGTAAGAATAAGTGGTACTAAACTCCACTCGAGTGAATCGAAGAGAAGTGAAGTGAAGTTGTTTGCACTCCTCCGTAGAATCTATTCAAAATCCAGACACACAGCCCTGTTCTGTTCGATCGTCCTTTCTCCATTACTTTCTCCGTATAAACGATACAAACAAATGTGTAAGGTCTGTGATCCTTGTACGCGATGGTTATGTAACAATGGAAACTACTGAGGATGACAACGTAATCTACATTCTAAAATGGGCGAAACAAACTACGAATTCAACCTGTAGAAACAAAATAATAAAAGGGCCCATTATGACATGAGCTTTTGCTAATAGAGATATTGAAATTCAATAGGTATTCAAAGGTGAAAGTAAAAAAGTTCAAATGTCTGTGTAAAATGACAGTAAAATTGAAAATAGATCCCTTCCAACTGATACCTGTGCTTCACAACTGGACAATTCCGTCCGTAAAAATAGAATTCGCCCCAAAGGACATTACATTTTCAATTTTACAAATTACCTTCCTTGTAGAGCATAAATATCAACTTACAGCAATCAAAAGCTTAGATAATGACTGGGAAAAGTAGATAAAAGTAAGAGTGGGGGGAGTGGCGAATCACTTAGGGAATTCGCTGAAAGCGATACCATCGACTGTGTGAATACCTACCTGCGATGGTGCCGAAGGAAGAGAGAGGCGAGAAGGGAAAGGAGAAAAAAGAAATTCATGCAAATCCTGTAGTGAAATATTAACAGGGCTTAAGCGCATTAGCTGGGCTGGAAATGCAGTGACCGAGTCGCGTAAAAATATATTTTATTGCCAGCATAACATTACACTACGACGACGACTGTCCTTTTATGCCATGTGTACAACCCAACCATGTGCTTTCCCTTCCTCTTTCAATGTGCCATGACGGCTGTGACTGCGAGAGAGAGAAAGTAATAGGAATATCCTGTCTAGTTTACTTCCATGCATAATTCATACTTATTGGTTACATGGGGTGCAATTTAGTGCTGTCCACTTTCAACTACTTAACATCACATCGCCCCTTCATTCTCTCATTCAACAAAACGACAACCAACGCTCTGCTTCTGCTGTGGTACCTGACGAAGGTTGGTTCCTTCTTATGGGTGCATGCAAGGGCAGGTAGGTAGGTAAGTTATGAATAGTAGGAAGGCCAAAAACTCTTTTACAACAATATTATTTCCGCCCAAGCTGACAACAACAACTTCATTTTATTTTATTTGATTTCCCTTCACAACCTTTACTACTCATATAGCCAAGCTTTCACTTTCAGATTTCACTCTTCTCCTTTCTCTCTTCATTGTTGCGATGCAGTCTGACTGCAGATAGTTGCAAGAGCAATTGTGCGGTGGAACTGTTATTAAACACGAGGAATATGACGCTTCCCACCATGCATATGTCTGATGATAATAATAATAATATAGTACAATAGAATCCTTAAGTAATTCATGACATGAGACAGGTTGGCTATGGAGTAGACGCTACAAACATCAAACAGACATACCTACGTTTCAATCCAAGAAGGGGGAAGAGTAGGTATGGAGTATGGATATGTTCACTTTGCAATAATGTGGAACATACTTATTCTGATGGATCAATATAACATAAAAATAAAAAGAAGGTTCCCACTCACCGTAAGAGAGGAGAGCAGTGAAAGGAATAGAGAGAGGGAGGGAGAGGTAAGGGAAAGTAGGTAGTAGTGACCATAGTCCATCGTTCTAATATGGTGCACCAACCTCCCAGACATAGTCCTCTCTCTCTCTCTCTCTCTCTCTCTCTCTCGTACACACATAACACAAAAAAAAACGCAGTTCATTTCTTATATATTTGGAGGAACAGAAGAAAGTAAGCAGTCAAGTTAACTCTAGTCAAGTCTAGGCGTAGACCAGGTCATTTATAATAATACCTTAGGCCTTGTTTTCTTTCAAGATTGTGTGAGAGTCAGCAAAAACTGTAATTTCGTAGTCGTGGCTCATTTTTATTGACTTTCTCCCAGCCGAGGGGATTAATTGTAATCAACAGAAAGGAACTACCAAGAAGACCGGGTGGCGTAAGGCTAGACCATCTAAACAAGATTGGCTTCGCTGCATGCTTTCTTCTTCTTCCTCTCTCTCTCCGTTTCTCCAGCATACGAGTACATGACTTCCATAAACCAAACACTGTTTTTTTCCAGAGTAATAAGTCAGTTAAGTGGTTTGGAGATATGAATGAGTGTAGTACGCTATAAACATCGTATACAACCAGTCAACAACCTACCTTCCCAATGCAGGCAAACAATCCAAACACCTCTGGTAAATAAATCAGTTGGAAAAGAAAGCCGATAAACCGGACTGGAATTCTCTGTGTATGCAATCTTTTTTTACTCCTATTCCCTCCATGACTCTATGCTTCTGATAAATTTAACTACCTGCAAATCATTTTTTCTAAAAAAAGGACGACGGAAAGCTTTTATGCTTTAGGAATGTTCTACCACAGAGATCTATGCTCAAAACCCAGTCAGTCGCTTTGGTTTAGTTAGTTCAGTACCACCAAAGCTAAACCAATTTATTTGTACCTCCAACCTCTTTCATCCGAAATTTTATTTACAGCAAAACCACACATACCTTCCTACACAACAGGTGCACAGAAGAAAAATTAGAAGGAGATTAGAAGAATTAAAGTCTTTTTCCGTTCTTTATTTCTGGCCAAGGAATTAAGTAAGACGAAGTTGATTCATCTTGGCCCTTGTTTTGTCCAGTAAACGCATAAAGCTTTCTCTATATTGTCTCTTTCAAAAAAGAGGACTAAGCTGGAACACAAGTACACGTGTGTTTGAGGGTATTAGTTGCATTATCCGCCTTCACATCCATTCCCGGTGTATGTATTGCACGAACGAAAAAGGATGTGGTGTGATGAGAAGGTTTCTTCTGCAGGTGAGAAAGGATTTATTGATCCTACGACAGACGAAGAAGGTGAAAGTGGCATTGGCAGTAGCGCATATCGCTAGGTATCTCATATCTACTAGGGTAATAAGTTAAGAAGGAATAACAAAATGACATAGTAGGCAACAACACAATGGAATAACCAATGAAGCGAAAGAGATTTTATGTAGAAGGAGATTTGAGAAGATTCAATTCGGTATCTTCTTTTTACCCTCTCTCTCTCTCTCTCTCGTTCTTGCTTTCACTTTCACTCACAATTTATTTATTGCACAATGTCTTCAGCACGAACGACCGACTCACACGCAAAAAAGCTCCTTAAATTTTGTAAAAGTTTCTTTCATTTTTCTGAGTTCTTACTTGCACGTCGTTATGGTCACGTCAAATAATTAAAATTACTATTTTAATGTATTGTGGAGCAATTGTTGCAGAATTGTCTAAAGTAGATATCTAATTGCAACAAATATAATTTTTAGTTTAGACACAAATAAAGGCAATGGCAAAAAATACTAAATCAGATAACATTAACATTATAAGTAAGAAACAATGCACTTCTTGCTTTAATTCATAATGGATTGCAAGTTTCCTTCCTTTAATTCAGGAACATGCGGTGCAGTAACTCAAGCTTTTATGACAACAAAACAGTGAAAGTTCCAATAATAGAAAAAGTATGTATGAGAAGCTACACAAATGGACCAAATCAATATCTCATTACAACTGAATATTTTATTACATCATTGTTCGATACAACCTTTCATCACTCGTTCGTAAGGTTGTTCTAGGATAAACAAGGCTGTTCATGAGTATTCTTCTTTCCCATTCACTTCCGTCCGATATCACGTAACATTACCTTTACCTTTACAGCATATATTCAGCTGAATGTCATTAACGAATCGTTGGTTTTGTACGCATGAGAAACTACTTATGCACATCTTATACAAAAACTCCATATTAGCATGGCTCGCCATTGACAAAGGTCAGTTGCACACCACAATCAAGGGTTGCCATGATTTTTATTATTATTTGGAAAATGAAATATTTATTTTTAGAAGGAGTGCCTACAAAGGATATAAAAAGAGGAACAAGAAGAAAAGAACGGAAAGAAAGGAATATGCTTTTAATTTCAACGTTCCATCTTTACATCCATCCAAAAGCAATGTTACATGATATGATGTGATATAATGTGACAGAGGAATAAAATGAACCGAACAAGTAACAGAATGTCAGACATTTTGATACTGTGATTCCGAATTACTTGAGGCGTACTATATTTCTGGGGAGGGGAGCTGGGTTTGTTTACTCACAGGCTTGAAATATAGTACAAATGCTAAAATATAAACCCGACTAAAAATAGATGTGTGTTAAATTTATTTTAAAAAATTACTTTTCTTTCATCCAACCTCAAAAAAGTTGTCGACCTCCAAGACGTAAGCGATAGATAAGTGAGTTTGGAAATTACTGCAAGGAATAAACAAACAGAGGAATGAAATATGAAACCTGCACTTCAAAATGACAGGGAAATGATGGATTGAAAAATTAACATGACAGTAACCCTCGCAACTGTCTCCTACTATTTGCAATATATAACGACTGAAACTGGTTGACTTTCTAAACGAAGACACAACAACAGACTTCAATTTTTCAACTTTGGTGTTGTATAACCGAGTTTGTTTGTTTGATAAAGCATTTCGGAACTTGAAATTGATACGCAGTTCTATACATATCCATACGAAAGTAAGCCGTCTTTCTGTTCCTCATTCTGACTCGGATATTTATTATTACACACATCTACCTTAGTCAGCCAAGTACAGGGAAAGTTGTGGCAGCAAGAACAGCTGCACTGGGAACAAAGTTGTGAAACTATTAAACTCTACTAACTACACTGGAGTGCCCATAGGGTTGCAGAGGACGGACGGCTTGTTGTTTAAATGGTGGTCTGTGAAGAAGGTATGCACTAAATATGACAAAGTTATTATTTGAAATAAACAAAGCAGAGAGGGAAGGATATTTGTTTAGACAGTCCTAGATAGACGAGGAGTGTTCTGAGGTTGGTAGGAGAGTTCCGGAAGAAAGGTAATGGAAGCAAGAAGACAAACATTGCAATAATTTCCCTCTATCATAACTTTTTGTTTCCATCCACCTGACAGACTAGGACAGGAGTTAGTTTTGTGGTTGTCTTGTCTTTGGAGAAAGTTTTCCTATGCAGTCCGTAGCCCTAGTTTTGTTTAAGTGATGAAATGAAGGTACGTACCAACAATTACTGACTCGAATGAATAATGAATTTTGCTGTCTTCCTTATTTGGAAAAGGAAGCAGGGGAAAGACCCTGCCGTACTCATGCACGAGTGAGTGCGAAATATGTATCTCGGTAAAAAAATAAAAGGCTTAAACGAGGCACCTGTAATACTGCCTGGGAGGCGAGGCTGAAAATATTTGTGGACCATTATGCATATTGCTTTCACTTTTATCTAAGTTTAACCCAAGATAAAGCTGACAATTTAAAGTGTGTGTGTGTGAAAGTATGAATATTATTATGTGGTATACTTTGGTGGGGAAAGGATGAAATGTGTCTAAATCTCTACGTACAAACGTTTCTTATGTTTTGGAACAGCTTAACATGGAATTGGCATACAAACAAAGGCCTCGAGCCATAATTCTTAAGCCTTCTTGTTATTCAGCAGACGCAGTGTTAGTGCCACACTTTCTCCCGACTCAAATTGAGTGGATACATTAAATAAGGACAATTGACTGAAAGACAATGACAACCAATTGTCATCCACATTACGATAATGAAAAATTCAAGACTAGAAGAAAATCATGTCACTGTTTATTAGCGAGCGATCAGCGAGTCTTCTTTGCTTCGGCCTTGCTGTCAATTCAACTTTAATCATCCCATCGTATAGTTAGTAATAAAGTGTTAAATATAGACGATAGAACCGAGTGTCTAGATTTCAAAGCCACATACATTGGCACGTGTGTGAAAAGTCCCTTCACAAACGTTACAATTTGCTACAACTGCACACAATTACTTTTGGTCGTCTCGTGGGTTAAGTAAAGTAGCTGCATTCTTAAGGAAGCTAGCTTTTATCTCTCAGTCAGTCTAACCTTGTATCGTGGAAGGAAGAAGAAGAGTAGCACCGTTCCGGGACTTGCAGTGAACTCACGACTCGCCGTTTGCCATTTCGAGAGGAAAGGAAGAAAAAGGCCATAGATGCCATAAAGTTTAACGAATTGCAAATTGTTTAACACACAATGTTCCCTCTTGCTGCGTTAAGTTCTCTTTCACTCTGTCAGTATCTCTTCTGGTCTGTCTCGTTTCATCTCTCCATCTCTCACAACACTGCTAAGTACAGTCTCATATCGTACTACTTTCATACTTTAGCACTTTGCTATCACCACCACCACACAAATAACTCCAGCCATCCCTTCCGTTTCACCCTTCCTTCTTCTCCCTTATATAATCCACACATTTTCCCCCGGATAGACGGTCATAACTGTCATAAAATTTATAATGTCACAAATCCCTAACAGACTTGAGTTGAGTTTTAGTTGGCTGACTTGACTGGCATTTCACTTTAGATTTTCAGTGCCAGCCAGCCTTGAATGTTATCTGGTTCATTCTCTCTTTCCCTTCTGTGACATTGCCCACCGTCTTGCTCATCCCATCATACCTTTTCCAAGTCTTTATTACACGAGTAAACTTTGTCCATCTCTGACCCAAAACAAATGAAATAATATAATGTTGGTTATTTGTGGTACAATGCAACTGTATGAAAAAATCAGAGGTCAATTGGATCGTAACCAGTCAACCCGTAGTACGTTTTTTTGAATTCGTTAGTGCCGTACATATAAATCACTAAAGGTCAAGGAAATACAAAAGGAAGGAAGCCAGTTGGGCAGTAACACTTACAATTAATAGCGATGAGTAAAAAAAATAGAATGGATCCTTTATGAATACAGACTTGTTTTAAACGACATGATAAAGTAACACAGATTCACTCTTTTTCTAACCTAGAATGTCCCATGTTTTCTTTGCTCTGTCTGTGATACTTTCTCCTTCTGCTCTGTATAAACCTGGCTACTACGTGGGTTAAGCTGTGGGAAAATTTAATTATTAATGACAAATCATTATTCACTCACACAGCTGGAACCAAACAAAACAGGGACAGATGTAAACGCAAGGTTGGATTCCTATTTTCACAAGATGTGTGTGCCTACCTGCTTTTCACAGATATCTAAAAGTAAGAAAGGTGAAAGCAGAGAAAGCAGCAAGCAATTGGTTTACTGCTCTCAACCAAACCTGCTTGGATACTTCTAGATATGTAGTCTTGTATCCGTTGTATCAGAAATGCACTTTCTCTATTTACATGCCAACACAAAAAAGAGTGAGGACATCATCGTGCATAAAGAAATATATGAAACATTTGACCAGAGTCTTACAGATGAAATAAAATGGGGGTAGTAGACAACGCAAAAAAATATTCATGGAAAGGAAAATGCAATGGATACAATTTTGGTAGAAACCGGACAAATTTTCTT
Organism: Isotomiella minor; assembly: GCA_034696445.1. Classification (NCBI taxonomy): domain Eukaryota; kingdom Metazoa; phylum Arthropoda; class Collembola; order Entomobryomorpha; family Isotomidae; genus Isotomiella; species Isotomiella minor. The sequence goes on from JAQIWU010000199.1 coordinate 9,467, forward strand.
GAACAAGAAAGCCTAAGCTATTTTCTTCTTTGCTGTTCTCAAGTATGAACCTAGGTATGTTGTAGCTGTGTGTGTGTGTACATGTTTCACAGTCACAGTGAAAGTTGAGGCCATGGTGATTTTGGTATCTGTTGAGGATATTGTGTGAATGGGAATGTGGAAGGAGGGAGTGAAAGTAGAAAGAAAAGGGGGAGAGATTGAGTGGGTGAATTGGGAAGAAGAACACGAGTTGTCTAAACACAGCTGTGTGTGAACACTAAGTGTAGATGACACTTGGCAGCTGACAGGGAACCCAAGATTGCTTCTATCTCGACATGAATGTGGATCAGATCAAGAAGTGGAGAAAGACGAGAGTACAGAACAGACCCAGAACTAGAAGAAGAGGAAGAAGACGAAACAGGAAGAATGATTTGGGAAGGAATGGACTCTTTCTTCCCTTCCTCACTTTCTCCATCTTTCCTTGCCCCCATGGGAAATCATTTATCTATAAAGAACGGTCCGATATTGAACCAATGTGCTGAAAATATGGCTCAATTGGGTATAGAACATTATCAATACACGTTTGCCGATACCAATCTTCATCCACTATCACCGACATTACCTTCACTTTCACCTACACGATACGACTTATCAACAGAGAAAAAGTACAATGACAATTGTGTGGAGAGATACCTATTTAGGTATTCCTTTCTTTCTTCCTTCTCCATCCAATGAATGCTTTTCCTTATTCAAACTACCTATGTGTCACCCCGACACACAAAATGCGTGTCATCACAAATACGCTTTTGTGAAGATCAGTCTCAGTCTAGGCCTCCTGCAAAGTCTTACATGTGTGAAAAGACCATTGTTCTAAAAAAATGGGTATTCGAGTTGATTTGGACTAAGCAGTTTAGGAAGCACAAAAAAGTACATCGTAGAAACAAAAGAGGAAAGAAGAGTGGATAGTGAAAGCCAGGTAGGTATGTATGTGTTCCTTTTTCTCAAGTTCAGATCATAGTAAAACGCATCGTCTTACACACTTTGCTGACAATTCAGTTTGTTCTCCTTTTGGAACTGTCCATAATTAACAGGCCAGACCCTTCTCATGCGTGTACAACGAGGTGTGAGTTGGTCATGGTGAAAATAAGTAGAGCCCGTATGGCACACAATCGTAGTTATACGCCATAAATCAGGCTTATTGCAATTGTGATATTTGGATGCTCTAGGAGAGAGGAGTGATACAACGGGTGGACATGAAAGGTAGACACATTCTTGGACAGAAAGAAGGACAATGTTCAGCCTTTTTGCGAAAGTAAAGTATTCCTCTCTTTCCTTGATCTCGGAATAGGATGATGATAACCCGCTACTTCTATCCACCTTCACACTTTTGTCCTTTAACTACGCTCTCTCCAGACCCATCGGCCGGCATGCACCGTGACGCCTGGAGACTTGCAAGAGTAATGTAATGTAAGCTAAGCTCGTTCGGTCAGTTTGCTGGCGGGACACATATCCCATAAGTAGAAGATGACAGAGAAAGAGAGGGCGAAGGAGGTTTCGAAGCCCTTCTGAAAGAAAGTAAACCGAGTTATGTCTAACAAGATCTGAATGTTCAAGGAAAAAGACCCGCATTCTAAATATATATCTATCTATATTCCAATTGACGAAATAGCGAGAAAGCTTAAAAATCAACGTGATTTAGAGAAGGAACCCTCTCTCTCGCTTTCTCCTCTCTCTTTAAGCTGTGTCACTCTCTGTCTTTTCAGTGACTCTGCTCATCCTGATCGTACAGATTTTAGCAACTGCAAAAAGGAGAGCAGAGAGGAAAAGAGTGGAAGGGAAACTTGCTTCAATTTAACCAATTCAATAAAACGACTGAAAAAATTTACGACTAAGATTAAACTTCTCTTTGATCCTTCTTCGTCCATCCAGTCTAGCCTCTCTTGAGTACAGCAACACCAATCGTTCACCCTTCATATGGACGATGCATCGTCGTCACCAAGACTATTTTGCAGTCCCGCATTGGGAATTGGGGACTTCTTACAATTAGTTCGTTCTACTTTCTATAGGAAAGGGCCAGCTTCTCCTCAGACAAGGTAACAATGTAATGCACATCAGCCCCATATAGTGCATATGATTATACGGAGAAAACAAATGCAACGAGTAAATCGTCCTTCAATAACAAACCCCCGCTAGGAATGATGGGTTGGAGTTTTTCCACGAAACGGATCGATGAAGGCAAGTGGTAATGAAATAAAACAAGTTGTCCAGTCGTGAATGTCTGCGGTGCAGTCATTTTCTGTTCCCAACAACCTTAAATAAACTTTGTGTATTAAAGCAAATGTTTTTCACTTAGGAATATATTCATTCTTGTTAATTACTTCTCACTAATGAGAGGGAAAAGAAAAATCCCAAGGACATGGAAAGATGAGCATGTTGTGGTGTACTTTTGCACTATTTACTTCTTGTTAAAAGTCATCTTTGCATGGTTTTTTGCGAACTACTGCTTTGCTGTTATGAATAATCCTCATATACCAGGGAAACGACTCGTGTACCTATTTCAGTTGGATACTTTGTACAGTTTGTTTTGTATGTGGAGAAAGTACACAAATAACCATGCACAAAAAGCACACGATCACATAGCCCTAGGGAGGAAAGGTGTGGCTTAACTTGTCCATAATAATGAACTATTTGCAGTATTGGTTAGCCTCGGAGAGGGAAAGAGGAAAGCCCGCAATTTCCGTGATTGATGGTGCCGATGTCAAGTTCTATTATTCCTCCCTCATTCTCCTACAACATAACATTGGGGCATACACACACGCACGCACTACCGTTGTTGTGGGCCCACTGATTTGTGCATAATATAATGGTGAAAGCACAATTTCAATTTTAAGCTGCAACCTTTAAAAACCAGAGAGAGGGGTTTGACAGGTGAGTATGTGGAACTGTCGACGTCCTTAATCACAACGCGTCAATACATAAAGGCAGACTTGCGTAAAAGTGAAAGAGAAAGCGTCTAACGTGGTCGCAATTCACATTTAGATTGGAATGGTTCAGAGGAGTTATTAATTGTGAGGAGTTTTATGAGTGTACATGTGTCACCTGCCACATGGAAACCATCCAACAGCTCTAGCTTTGATTATAAGTTGAAGATACTTTATTTGTTATATAGCCATGAAGCTAAAATAAATCAAACCTTATTGAATACTTGAAGAGACCAACGCCCATCAAACATTTTAGCATGGCTCTCCTTCTCTCTGTTGTCTGCACCATCGTACCATGGTCATCAATGTGGATCATTCATAATAACGGTAAAATCTATAGCCGAGCTTGTTGATTGATTACTCCGCCTCCTTCTCATCCAATTATTGTTTGAAAAGATGTAGAGATTGTTGGGTCATCAAAATTCATCTTGCTCCACACAATAAATAGGCTAGTGCAAGCACAAATGAGGCGTTATTTTTAAACAAGCAATTCCTAGCTTTTACTTGCATGCGATGAAGTCATTTTTAATGCATGTTGCAATGAAGCAATAACGATCCAGCAGTTCAGTTAAATGCGAGTGCCTGTCTCACACCCTTAACCATGTCTATACGATGTTAATCGTGAGGACACAATTACAGAAATTTTTGTCTCCGGTGAATTTTATCGGTTTAATCTATGCAAGCACGGTAGTGAGAGTGGCCAACGTTGTCCTCAGTCCCATACCTGACAAATTAAGTCAGGGGAAGGAATGACCCTATTGAAAAAGGAAAAACATGCCTGTGCAATCGCCTTTGCATACGATCAAAAATAGATAAAGCCCCGTTTCAATCAATGACTGATAATAATTGAGTTTAAAGGTGGTGATGGAAGAATGCGGTATTTCCCGTTTGAAAATCAATTAATAATTTATCCCTTTACTACCGTCTGGCAGGCCATATGCTTGTCCAAAACTATGGCAGTCGGTGTGAGTGACTCTCACTTACTTGCACTTCGCCATAGAACTGCCATTGCTTTCTAATTCCAACACATCGTTTCCTTTGTTCATTTCGTGCTAAAGCTTTGTTACTTTTGGAGTGTGAGTCTCTATACAATCCGTCTGTGTTTAGTTAGACAGGATACGAAGAAAGTAGTTTGGATGTTCGGGACAAGCCAATCTAGCCTGTGTGTAGTTGTCAATAAAAAATTACCAAATGGCATTTAAACCACTTTAAAAATTCACGACGACTTTCCCCTTCACCAACTACACTTCCCGACAGCTCCCTTCCTTTCTTTCTTCCACTTTCAAATTGAACAGTGAAAGGGCATCACTGTTTTCATTTTGACTGACATAGTCGATTGGATGATGGAAGGAGAGACACTGAAATATAAAAAACTGCTAAGAGAATGGAATAAAGCACCAAAAGCGAGTGTACCAAAATTAAGTTAAATATTGGGCCTTGTAGAGTGGACTTAACAATACTACCGAGAAAACCGTTTTTGTATGACGTAGAAAGTAGAGTAGCTTTCGTTTGAAGTACTCAAGGTTAAGAATAAACGTTGCCTGTGTCCAGGGCCATGTATGTTGAATTAACACTCCTCAAATGTGTTCAATACCTTTCAGAGATGTATTGTTTAAATGTCCACTTTTCCACCATCTTTTCATTTTCCTCTCTAGATTCTCAAAAATAAGCTTCCAAGAAGCTTCCACAAGGATAAGAAAAATCCCAGAAATGTATGAATAGATGGTGAAAATATATTAGCAAATGGGAAAGACATTTCATGCTTGCTTGATGGGATGTGACACTCAAATGTCTACCTGCTCCCTTATTCGCCATTTCCTTTCAGTTTTGAATCTTCAATTGCTATTGCTGTCCACCCAAGCGTAGTTGCAGCAACATGATGCATGAGGAGAGAGGGAAAATAAGAGAGACAGAGAATGTATCAAACAAGTAAAAAACAAAGAAAAGAAGAAAATGGACAGGTTAGCTAACTCATACTTAGGTTAGTTAGTCCTTTATTTTGAGTATTCTCAGTCCTTTCACTACTCACTTCATAGGAACAAGACTGTAACCAGCTTTTGATGGAAGAAGACACAATCATGACTGACTGGGTTCGGATAATGCAAGAAGAAAGACAGAGAGAGAAAAAAAGAAAGAAAGAAAGGAAGCCGAGACGACGATGAGGTAAAGAAAGAGTTCATGTTTTCACTTTCTTCTTTCTCTTCCTCAAAACGTCTTTATTAGGCAGCCAGTTTGAAGAGTGTGTGTGTAGAGGAAGGAAAGTAGTTCAAAAACCAAAGCACACACGCTAACAATGGCTAAAGATACAAGTGTAAGACGACTGGAGGAGAGAGAGGGAAAGAGGAAACTGCTACATTACCTGGTTCCACTTTAGGCTAAGCTACACATTCTACTGCACAATACCTGCTTGAATAACACGCTTTTAAGTAGATAGATATGATGTGGATGGATTTTGGATTGGAGAGCGGAAAAGAGAAAGGTACGAACACACGAACCTGCACGCTTCTTCTTCTTCTGGTTTAGGTTAGTTAGGAAGGACCTTCAAATGTGCAAGGAAGATGGTGAAAGTCACAAGTACGCTCTCTATGCCTGGTTTGAGTTTGACCTGTTTGTTTGCCCCTGTACTTTACTTGCCTGCTTACATCATGGCGCACTTTTTCCCTGAATGATAAGAAGATGGGCTAGACAAGGCTGGATGGGTTAGACTTGACTGTGCAAACAAAATGGCACGTAAAACATGAAATTCTAGAGGGAAATAAATTCATAGTGCAAAGGTGGGGAGTGAAAACATCTTCCTTTCCTTACATATATTTTTGACTCCATGTGTCTGGAAGTGTGTCTCCTGCCTGCGTGCAGCGTGGCTTAACATATCCTAATGTTATGCGATGCATTCATATATATGCTTGCATGCATACGGTACATTACATGGATACCATTATTTGCAGCAGTTCAGGAAGGCTTATGATATGATCTTGAAATAGAAAGTGGGTTGGGATCCTGCGGGAAGTGCATAGATAGATATACTTCCCTTTCCCCTCATTAGACTAAGGCAGATGGATGGATTCCTTTCAAATGTGTCTTCTTAAACAATAAACAATGTGAATGATTGGACAGAGTGGAGTACTTATGTAATCGACGCATCAAATAATTTACGCCTGCTAAAGAAATTGGTGAAACTGTACTTCATTCAGAGCACTTCATCGATCAGTTTGCATTTGCATATCAAAAAAGTGTGGCCTCCACTTCAGAACACCATGAATTGATTGTACTTAAGAAGGTTACACTTACACACCACTGGCCCATATCGGCATAACGACAGACAATTGCTACTTTTGCATGGAATAACGATAGTTTATGTTTTACTTTGCACATAGTAGGGCATAACACAATTCAATTAATACTCAAGACCAATCAAATGGTGTGCCATTTACAGCCTTGTCTCCTCAACTGCACGGAGAAAGGAATTATTTCACTCTTCAATAGAAGCAAAATGAAAATAAAGAAAGTTTAAGTGAAGAATAAAAGCTACCTGGATTGAGCACTGGGCATGAAATGAGGTGAAATTAAAGTTTGAGGGGAGGAGATTTTCTCATGATTAATTAAGTAGAGTTCGTACCGCCTTGAATTGAATTGAATTGGAAATTTCAAAATGGTCTTAAATATGCGCAAAGACGTCCACACGCATCCACCAAATTGTCGGTAGGATAGGAGGAATAAATGCATTTGCATTTAATCAGGATTGCTGGTTCCAAGAAAATCTATATTTACGATACTTAGCACTGCAGGTAACTATGGGTAATCAATGGTATAATTGCATCCGCAGAAAGACTTCAAGTCTGGGGTGCAGTGAGACAAAGGTTCTCAGAACTTTCTCTGTAATTACCTGGAGACTCCGTTGTGACGGTTGGGTAGGTAGAATGCATGGGGGCTTCAGGGAAAGGAGGATCCATCCCATGCTCATGTCCATGGTGGTGGTGATGGTGTCCACTCCCCGGTGGGAGTGGTGGGGCTGGGATAGGATACACAGAGTCACAACACTCTCTTTCAGGAAACTCACTTCCCATTATTGCATACTCCCCCACTGCCACTATCAACATTGCCATCACCACGGTCACTGGGACCGGATGCTTTAATGGGGGACGGAGCCCAGATGCAGAACCCATCTTCCTAACTCATCCTATTAATTTTTGGTTTAAGTCATTTTGTAAGTAGAAACTTATTTTACACACTTCCCATTTTAAATGTCCCCGTAAAATTCCATCAAGCTAATCCTTTCCAGTTCATTCTCAAGGATCAATTCAAGATACAATAGATTAACATAACCTACTTGCAGATAAACTACGCCTTAGATTGGAGTCAAGATCCATTCAAAGGACATTGTTAGTATGTCAAATCCCCGAAGGGTATGTAATTACAACAACCCACTTTTGCCAGCCTTTGAATTTTTTATGTAAAAATTTCACATTGTTGCTATTTAATGTCTTGGAAATTAAAGCCCATGCAACTGTCTGTGCTTAGGCTTGAATTAAAACTTAGCACTCTTCACTATTTCACTAACTTATGGTCTGTATTTGTTTTTAGGTATAAAAAGATTTTTTCGGATGGCTAGAAACAGTCTGGCAAGAGGGCCAGAGAATGAATGAATGAATGAAATTGTGTGTTTTTGAGGATGATGATCGTGAGAAGGAGGAATGGTGCTGGATTAATCTCAAGTTTGCCCTAGTTGCACATAAATCGAGACGAAGCACAGGAGAAGTAAAAGTATAGAGACACACGACGTGAGAAAGTCGATTGGACAAAATACCATCCCTCAAATTTGGGAAACTTTCCGCACCCTCGAGAACACTATTCTGTCTTTTCCAACACTTTTAGTTTTACTAGTCTCAGTCCCTCTCTCTTCTTCTTCCCTGCAACCTTCAGCCCACAACAGACTGCATTCCTAAATACGACTAAACACTGCATTGCTCGCTTTCTCTCTTCTGTCTCTCCTCCATCCTCTCACTACCCTCATGAACGGAGTTACTTTCACCACTAAAGTCTCACATTAATTTCATCGTAAACTTTTTACTTTTTTGTACACATCCATCAAGAAGTCAATTCAAGAGCAGATGGAGCAAAACAACTACGTCACCACTGGATTCGCGATGCATTTTTTTGCGATTTTTGATGGATAATTTTAAGAAAGAAGAACACAATGTTTGTATATAAAATTCAATTCAAAAATTAAAACTTTAAAAGTTGTAAAATAACACTTTTTTTGTAGAACAAACAGGTTCTCACACCCTTGAGGCCTTTTTAAAGAGTGAGGCCAAATCAGTGGTTTTTTGTAAAGAGAGGAGGCCCTTACGAAGTGACTTGATGGACGTTCGGGAGAGACTAAGGAAGTTCCTTTAGAGTGTAGGTGTTTAGGTTCATTGTGAAAAACAAGTGTTCGGGAAGAAGGGTTGAAGTGAACTGAGGGGGGAAAGCACCTTTCCCTCTCTCCTTACGTCTACTCTAAAATACCTAGCTTTTGCCAACACACTTATCCCGTTCTCTGCTCCAACATCATGTCTCTCTGCCAACCAGCTCGACGTTACTTTTACTCTCTTACCATGACTCTTACTATGTGCTTTGAAATAAGTTGCATGCAGTTGTAATTTCACCTCCCAAAAACTTGCCTACCTATTCCGCCCTTTTCTTCCTCAACATTTTGCTGCACAAGCAAATACCTGTCCCAACTTCTCTCACTACTGTAGATCTCGTTTTGACAAGACGCATTAGTTTTTATACAACTTAACGTTACATTACGTTAGATTTAAGTAACGTACCCTTGCCGCCTTACCTTATCACGAGATGATGATGAGGTTGACGATATTTACCTGCTTGCAGTAAGTAAGTAAGTAAAGAAAGTGTGTGCGCCTCAACTCTTCCTTCTCTATCTCTCCCCCCTTCACTCATTCAGGGTCTTATGATATTTGCGTCAACTTCTATTTCTTTACCTTTCTGTTTCTTTCCTGAGCGACGTGCAATTTGGCCCGTAATGTTGGTGAGAGAAACTGCTTAGGGAAAGTGTAGTTTACGCAGATTTGTTTTTATGCAAAGTGCAGGTTGTATATGCTGGTTGGTAAGTTTAGAGAGAGACAGGTAAGGAGAGAATAATACCAAGAGAGATTGAGATGATTTCACTCCCAGTCTTTCTCTTCTTTCTTTCTGAATGGCAGATAGATGGAAGGTTTTTGCAGCCAGAGAATAAGGCCAACCTGGACAGTCAAATCAGCTTGATGTATGTAACTTACATCACTCTGCTTTGTTGGTGCTTGAATTCCAGGAGAGTAGAAAGGAAAGCGTGTGTGTAGCGGAAGGATGGGTTTTGATTTTTAAAGATCATAATCATCACGGTCATTACACTGCGCTGCAACATTGAAACCTTATGCAGGAGACGAGACAAGTGAAGTGAAGTGAGGTGAGAAAGTGAGAGAGAGAAAGAGAGAGGAGGAACAAAGAAGCCCGAGGTGATAGTGCTAAAAATTTGATGTGGTTATTCCATTCTGTTCGTTCATGAGAGAAGAAGTTTAACCAAGGTATCCAACCCTTCGCCTTTCCCTTTACTCCACACATTGGAGCCTTCTCTCTCTCTTAGTTGGTTGGCCCAATGCCCATAAAAAATGTGCCAAAGTGTTCTCTATTCCATTCTGTCCATCCGCCTTTCTCCCTTCAACCATCCCATTTCTCTCTCAACTGTGAAGAAGGGGGGCTACACACACTGAGCCAAACTCCATCTATTTAAATCTACTGCATATGTGTGTGTGGGATGTGATCTGGTGCTAAGGTATAAAATAGGAATTCATGTAAAATATACGAGGAGAAAGCTGGGAGAAAGTAAGTGGTATAAGTGGCCCATGTGTGAGTGTGAGTGTGTCTGTCTATCTTTGAAGAGAAAGCAAGCAGTGGAATTGGAGTGACCAACCACGTTGAACCCATTCTGCTCAATTTGCTACCTCGATCTCAATATCCATCTCCACCTTCATCCTCCTCAAGACTCTTTTACATCTCTTTTACTTTCCTTTCCATCTGTTAAGTCAGTGCATGTGTGCGTGTGTGTTAACAGGGACATATGACACTTGTACTGACCAAACTGTTTTACTCCATATTCTCAACTGAATGCGAAATAACAGAGAAAAGTCGCAATGACTTTGCTTTCCCTCTGCCTATTTATGACCTATGTCCACGTGGCCGATACGAGTTAAGTTAAAGGAAAGGGTTTTATAACAGGAGCAGAAATAGAGACATGAAAAATACACGAGAAAAATAAGTCCTGATCCCAGTTTATGTCACACAAGGTAACAGCCAAATAGCTTGCGGTTGGTTGGCCGTCTTCAACTCCTGATGATGTATTCAAACTGCTCTGCTGGACAGCTGACACCTCTCATGTCACCAAATTTGACAAAGAGTCAACGGCATGATAAATTATTTATTAAAAAGTTGTTCTAACTTTCTCCCATTTCCTTTCTCTCGTCATTTTCTCTCCTGATCGTAGTTCTCAGGGCTTTTGATAGCTTTGATCAACCAAATCTTTATGTGACAAGTTGGCTGCGGAACACGTATGTCCATCCATCGTATTCGTGTTGTTGGAGGACTGGGAGTGAAGCGAATTGCTCAATTGCTTCTGGTCTATCCACTTTTACACATATTATCTAACTAATTTGGCGTCATTAAGGAAAGACGCAACAGATTCATGTAAGTCAAGGAGATAAAATCTAAAAGTCTACTTAAGTACCTTAATGACGAGTGGCCCACGAGTGTCACCTTCACCTTCATATCCAACTTTTTCAAGTTTGGACAAGTCCTCATAAGAAGAAGCACACCGGCCTTGAATGTCCCAAACTCCGTCAACTCCAATTCCAAATGTGTGATGGAGTCACTGAATGATGTGACAAATGTGTTGAGCTGATGAACGGTGGTGGACGTGGACACTTGGTATGCGTCTTCGGAAGACCCTTCCACTTTGAGGGCCCTCATCAACCGAGGGTCCATGTCTTTAATAGCCTTCTCCGCCTCCTCCCTTTTTAGGAAGGGAAGACACAGACTCAGCCGGGGGTTTTGACTAGACAGAACTTCCTCATTCCACAATGGATGGACGAGGCGGAGGGTCCTCCCACTCACACCTTCACACTTGGAGAGAAGGCGACGGACAATCTATAAAGATAAAGGCAAATGACATGATCAAAATTATGACTTCCTTCTTCAATAATTTAAAAATCCTTATTACCAAGCTATTCGGTTAGAGTAAGGATGAGGGTGGAGCCGGTCGGCTCGGCAAAGTAGCCGGTGCCGAGCCGGGTGAACGAGCCGTTCTACTGGAAACGGCTAACATCCGGTGTGGAGAGCCGCTGCCGAGCCGTGTTGGAGCGGAGAGCCGGTGCTGAGGTGGAGAGCCGGTACGTACTGAGTCAACTTTCACCTATATGAATACCTACTTTCACCCATAGCATTGAGTCAGTCATGTCACACTTAAGTATTTAGTCGGTCACACTTAGATTGCATTATTGCGTCAGTCACACTTAAATTGCATAGATACTTATTATGAGGAAGTGTGGTGTTGCTAATAATGACTACTTGTGGCGTTATTTTACATGCTCCTTACTTTCTCCGTTGTTATACAACCAATCACTCTAGCTGTTCTGTTCTTCTTTGCACCCTTATGGAGAACGGACAGAGGGGATTGAGGATGGGCATTTACATGGTGAAGTCAAGTACTTTCACTTGCATAATTAAATGAATCAGATTGATAAGTTTTGCTAAATGCTCTTGCTAAAATGGCGACGACTTCCTTATTATAAGAAGGTATGAATCCAATTGAATCTTTGCGCTGTTATTATATGAAGTATGACATGATAATGATGATGATGAAGAAAGTTATATGATAAAAAAAAATGATATGAGAAGTAAGAAAGTGATAGTAATTGGAGTAATGAGTCGTAATATAATAATTTTTTATTAGAATGTTTTTTGGGAAGAAAATTATGTTCATAACAGATGCTCAAAAGGGGCCAGGATAGATATCTGCTATGTGTTGCAAAAAAAATTTAAACGTTTCCCCAGTGTGTCGTCGATCTCTATCCGTCTTTCTAAGGAGATAGTGACGACGGTAAATGAACTCACCTAAGTACATTTCCAAATGTTCACCATCGCAAAACCCTTTCACCATCCCCTTCAGAAGTCCCCACGTCCTCTCTATTGTGTTCGTGTGAATGTTGCGGTTGTTTGGATCCACAAAATGCTGGGAATGATTGACTTGATTGTGAACCCACGCACCACGGGAGGGCCAATGTAGATTTCTGTAGACCCTTGCGTCATCAGACATTATGATGCTGCCAGGAGCAATGCGGTGGTTAATTATAGGATCCAAGGTTCCGACTATAAAATTAAATACAAATCATTATTAGTGACGTACAATGGAAAACACAAGTGAAAAAAGAAATGTAATATTACTTGTTCGATTAGGCACCAGGTGTATGAAAGCTTCCTTTGTTTCCCTGCAAATGCCTCCAAACACCCACAAATCTTCAAATACTAGCCTTCTACCTCGCCCGTACTTTCTCCTCCAGAGATGAGTCTCATCGATTTCGACTGTAAGGCCCACCCCACCGATGCAGATATCCATATCGTTGACGGTTGTGAAAGCTACTTCTCTGCAGTAATTGTACCAGTCGATGGCACATTCTTTTGAAACCTTACATTGTCCAGCAGCAACAGTAACAGGAACCCGGTAGAACCAGTGTAGTCCTAGCTCCAGAGCTGTCATCATCCGAATACGAGTTCCCTCAAACCAAGTTCCAACCGTGATTGAAATTTGGGCCCTGCATGCAGCACGCCGACACACCCACATTAGCCCTTGGTTGTCTCGATCTGCCCTGTCTTGTCGTATGATTAGGTGCATGGGGAGTCCACAGCTGCATCTGGCATTGGCAGTGGGGTTGAGCAATCCGGTCCAAACGGAAAATGAAAAAGCGTCCAGGTCGTCTCTGACTTCGCGTGCAAATGTTGTTAAACCGAATCCATCTGCCTCTAGCATCGCACGAACCTGCACGGCTGTAAGTGAAAGTTTGAACATGATCTGCAATGGAATACAATGACTCAATTAAAGTACTACATAAAATTTAACCAGTGGATTTATAGAGTCGATTACCAACCTGGGTTGCGGATTTGAAGAGGGCCTGTACTTCTAACACTTGTGACTAAATGTTTTGATGAGGATGAGGACGAATGAGTCGTGAAAAAGACGTGGTCTGCTTTTATACCCCAAAATAAACTGACCACCAATTACAATCTCATTAGTTTTGAATCCTTGAGAAATACTTAGTAGAACCTGTAGTAGGGCTGGCATCAGATCAGTCACGGTATTCCCAACATGACTGCGTTCAATCAAATTGTAATTGTATTGTAATAGCTTTCAGTTTTACTCTAAAGACAACACCTACAATATGACCCTGCTGTAATTTGCACCAGGAAATGCACTGTGAACAGCAATCATAAGCAATAACCATAATCACCAAGCGACTGTAGGAATATGTACAAGACATAACTTCATTAAGTTCTAATGACTAATTCTGTCCAACGACAGCGAGCTGAACTATGTTCAAGAAATGTAATGATCACTCCGGTTGGCAATTTAAATTAAAGAAAAGCAAGGCTAGAGTTAACAAAGTCAGTCAGTCATGCTTACGCATTGATGTTTCTAATCTCAACATGCCCCCCTCCTTGTCACACTATATGAAGCCAAGGGTAAGTTAAGAATAAATCGGAAATCTGAAATAATTAGTTTCCCATGTTGAAGCCTGAAGTCAGTGTCACTTGCAGTCTGAATTCTGCCGATCTACGATACTTTTTCAAGCATGGAGACAATCAAGTTTTATTTAAACAAATCAGACATCACATCCATTCACATCCAATCATGCCACTCGACCAACAGCGACCCTACAATCTTTACTCAATAAGGTTGCGATTGCAATTGCAATAACCAATTAGAAGGAAAGCAAGGAGTTAATTCAATGTGTCAGTGTTTTATGCTTACTCCTCCGCCTGTGTCATTCTCCTAATCTCAACGTGCCCCTCTCAATCTCATAAAAGACAAACTGATGATGATGCTATACAAAGATCGCTGATACAATTCTCAACGCTACTCCATTCCCCTTCCATTACTCACATTATTATGATTATTATTACATTCACATCTCTATTTCAGCGACAAAGAGAGTCTCGTAATTGCTTTGCATAATTGATACACACGATTAAGTTTTATTTAAACAAATCAGTCCAACCGCACTCTCCTTTCTTTTTCATAATTGTGTCTTCTGGTCAAGGAAAGCACAAATATGACGTGCCATTCGGTAATTCAACTTAACGACCAGGGAGTGAACGGAGGGAGGGAGAAAGTTGAGGAACATGAAGTGAAAGTAGTGTGTTACATAATCTTGCCACTTTCTCTCCCAACAGCGTCACTACTATTTCGTCTTACATACACACACTTAGATACCCAATGTGTGAAGTCAGTGTAAACAGCAATGACATAATTCACGTCTGTAATTCCACACAGTCTCAAAATTACATGTGTCTTGTGCATGTGACGACATGATGATGAACTTTCCATGCATACCTTACTTTACATATGAAATCAGGAAAAGGAAACTAAGAAACGAAGGAAATTCAGAGTAGAGAAGGAATTACAAACATTTAAAAAGACATGCAAGCGTGGTGTCAAGTCAAGTCGGGTGAGTGTGTAGTCAGTTTCATGATTCCAGGATGCGACATGACATCTTCCTGTATAATTATATTGATTCAAGTCTAGCGTCTTGATTTGTAGAAAATCTCATTATATTTGAGAAGCGACTAAATTTGAAAATACAAATTTAGTTACACAATATATCTATGTGTGTGCCAAATTGAGATGTGAGTATGAAAATGGTAAATTTATTATCCCTCAAATACACATTACTTTCTCCACATCTTTCCTAAATATTGCATTTTGTACGAATTCAAGAACAAGAGTCAAGCCAATGAATGAATCCAATGAGTTGAAAAACTGACACTATTACTAACAAATGATGAAGAAAGGATTTGTTTCTTTTGGAAGTTTGTAAAGAAGCAATTAGCATAACAATTAATAATGAAGGTAATTTATAATCATGGTATTAATAATGAAGTGGAATAATTAACTGAAAAGAAGAAAATAACAGAACAACTCTCATAATCTAACGCAGGAATTAACTGTTCTATTCTCTATTCCCTGGCAGATTTTTTGGAGTGTGAAATTGAGACGGGAGCGTGAGGCCGTTATGATGGGGCTACTAGAAAAAGAAAAATGAGCTGTTAGACAAATCTCAATATGAACACACTAATAGGCTTGCAAAAATGTAAACTCACTTTCTTTTTTGGTATTTTCAATTTGTGCACGTTCCGTTTATGCTCAAGAAGGTAGTCCTTCCTTTTTAGTACTGCCCCACAAAGGTCACATGGAAAAACTTTCCGTTTTCCGTCGGCTTGATGCTCCTTGTTCATGTGTCGGGTTTTGTCCGCCGGGTGCTTAAAAGTTATCAAGCAAATGGTGCAGCTGATGGCAAGGCTTCCGGCGGAGGGAGGCTTTCTCTTCCTGGACGCAGAGGGCAGATTGATCCCTACTGCAGCAGAGGTTGATGGCTGGTTGTTGCTGGTATTGTCGACATCGCCCGTGACAGTTGGATTGTCCCCGATGGTTTCCTCGGATCGTTCCTCTCCGGCAGACTCGTCCTCTTGATACATGATGGCTACTGTCAGTTCAGCCTTCTTCCTTCCGGAGCCCACAGTGCTGCAGAGTGGGCAAATGAATATCTGGCTGTCACTGCTACCCTTCAGGCACCCTTCATGTACCCAGTGCAAGGTACAATTCGGATGGTCGACTCGAAATACTTCTTTATCAACTTTCTGCTTGCAGAGCTCGCAAATTGCGTTGGCTACACTCATGTTTCTTACGGCAAACAATGATGTGACCTGACTCAAAGTGCAAAGAGATATAATGCTGAAAGTTCTCTCCCCGTCATTTAAATAACATCCCTGTGACGCAGTTGGGAAAAGAATTTTTACGTGAGATTTTACTAGAATAGTTTGGATAGAGACGCATTCACATTGATAGATAATAATGGATAATGCCAAAGTATCCTTGAATTTAAAAGCACCAGAAAAGGTGCAATAAAAATGTTGTCGACATGATGTCGCCGTTTAGAGAAAGGTTTTAATCCTATCATTTTCTTTTACATATCTTCTCCCATCTCTTCAACTTCATGAAACTTAAAGCTTGGTGCATTAAAAGGGTTTAGGATGTTGGTGGCCATGCAATAACAACGATGACGGCTCCAACGCAATCTATAAACAAAGGTGTATTTTATCTCCCAAAATAGTTTTTGAAGACTGATCTATTGATCAAATCTAGAAAGTAATGGTTGTCGAAGTAATTCTGTGACCTTGAGGTAGAATTAACCAAATGAAAGCAGAGACAGACTCCTGCAGGGAAAGTAGAATCAATCCAGCAATCTCAACGTGCCCCATTTTTCAATAAACAATGAAAGGGCGATGGGAAATTATAGAATCCGTGAAGACTGAACTAGACTTGAAGAGAGCAACAACACAATTAGCTATTTTTCTTATAATTTTCAAATCTCAACGTGCCCCGAAATATAAGGTCGAGGGATTTCGAAATTGCCATCCGAAATACCAAAACATAAAAAGCATGTCTGTATGCAATCAAAGCAGTCGTATATCTAGAACTTGGAAATTCTGTCTTAGCTATACAGAAAAAGAAAGTTTTTAAAAATTGCAAGAAATGTGCACGCTTTGTTGCTTGTGTCATTTCTCCAGGGAGACGAGCTGGCAAAATAAAATTAACAATAATACATTTAGAATACAATCGCCTTCCTCTCTCCTTCTCTACAATAATGTCCTTGACAACGAGAGCTAATTTATAAAATTTCTATAAATTTATTTGATGACAGGTGAGGGTAGAAATACTTTTTGTTTGCAATGATGATCCGTCTCACTGAAATCCAGGTACAACAAGATTTCACTGTTGTCATAATCCTTTTTATTTTATTGCACCTTTCTGATCCCTGTGCCTGTTCGCCTGCTCCAAGGTTGAACATGAAAAACCCATTGGCGTACTTTGATTCATTATGATCTTCATCATCATGTCTTACATTGCCTCTAATATTATCATGCAACATACAAGCATTATGTTGACCTTTCTGTTAACCGGCTCATGATGTGGTCTATTTTTAAACAATGTCAAATCAACATGCAGTAAGACTTGTGGAAGCATTACTGGAGAAAAGTATAAATTCAGATCCCCCATCATCGTGGTAGTCATCATCTTTCAAGACTTCCCAATAAGTAAGTCATCATGGCTCCAGTTAAACCTCAGAAGTCGGTTACTGGGACCCAAAAACCGTGGAGATGCATGACATGCGGGAGAGGCTATCAGTTCCTGCATCACTACGCTTCGCATCAACTGCGGTCTCCCTGCCAACTCCGACTGCGACCACTGTATCAATGCGATGTCTGCCCGAAGTCCTTCGCCACCCTGAGGGGGTACATGGAGCATATGGAGGCAGACCATAAGGAAGAAGATAAGAAATGGTGAGTGTGGAAACCCAGAATAATCCCTCTAATTAGGCAACTAATTGTTTCTTATTCCTGCAGATATCACATCATCTTGGAGAGCACCCCCACCCCCTCCCATCGTCTCAATCGGTCTCGACTTGCTTCACTCTGAAAGACTATGATGTTCTATACATATAATACTTAGTTGCTATTGTTGTTGTATGATATAGTCTTAATTAAAATACCGTCTCACAATACCCCACACTCCATTTCTATTTTTCACATAATACTCATGACTCTTGATGCATCCATTCAATGTGAATATGAAATCTGTTGTATCATGTCACAAGTCTTCGGCTCTTCAAATATGAAAGCAGCGAAAGTTAGCACGCAAACCATCATCATTCATCATGAACTCCAGGCATTGGTTGGTTAGCCTTCACTGATGTGACGTTCATCCTCTTTAGTTCCCATTTTCAAAAGTTGCATTGCATTGCATTTATTCCATTAATTGATATGATAAGGAAGGGTGGTGATGAAAATGTTTTTTTACTGGTCTCTATTTTTACTTTCATGTCAGTCTCAGTCAACACCCAGAAAAGCAAGCAAGCAACAACAAAAATTCCGTTATCTTCGTCACCCTCAGATAGGGACATAGAGACTTGGAATTGGATGATGAAAAACTTTTCCACACCCAGAAAAGCAAGCAAACAACAAAAAATTCCGTTCTCTTCATCACCCTCAGGTAGGGACTTGGAATTGAATGATGAAAAATAGTTTTTAGCTTTACAATTTAGGTTTTATGTACTGTCAAGGAGAGAATGCAAATGTCATGAAAATGCGAGAGGATTCCTTAATCCCCACACCTGAACGTGGGTGATTGAGGTATTCAAGTATTTTACGATGCGGATGAAATGATAACTATTCTGTCTTCATTCTGTTTTTTCATACCGATAGGAACACACAAAAGTCATGAAAATCATTTTAGGGCATTTCATTTGCTTTCTGGGACTTGTTTCATCCCTACCCATGAACAGCAACGATGTCAATTTCCCAATTAGATTACGAACCTCCGACGACGATTCCTGGTCGCAAACTTCCTCAGCTGCAAGAGGTTCTGACAGGGGGTCATCGGAGTTTTGGCCTGACGTTGAACGGAGACCCACCCCCAACACCTTCAGTGTCGTCAATGGCAGTTTTATTGCCGGATACGACTATGCATTCAACCCTCCACGCATCAGTCACGTGCAGGCGGATGTAAGTTCAGATTTTTTCTGCAAATTCAATTTTATTTCTTTCTTCCATCAACTTTTATTTATAATGCATCTCGTCCTCGACTTAAATTGTATTCCGTTATTTCATTAATTTTTTTGAAGATAATGTACACCCCTGGCCGGTCTACTGGTGGGAGGTTTCAGCAGAATGCTAATACTGACACGCGGATGCGGGAGATGGAAATGTTACCGGGAGACGTGATGGGTCATGCCATTGCAAATGTGCTAGGAGGCCCTGCAAATACTCAGAATTTGTTACCACAAAATCCTAGTTTCAACAATGGGCCAATGAGAAGAGCAGAGACCCGTTTGCGCTGGGAACTGTCCACCCACGCTCTTGCTACCCCTGTCCGTGTAATGGTGATTTACCATTACGTGCTAGGTTCACGGCGCCCCAGCAGCCTGCTAATACAAGCCAGAAGCATTCACTTTGAAAGGAACATCGATAATCCACCAGGTTATCACGTTCATCAAGAAATGTTTTTGAATCGTTTTGTAGCATGCTCATTCCCTATTTTATTTCCGCAGTACCGGCGACTCCAAGGCCTAGAAGAACCACCATACCTACCACTACCCAAACTACAAGTCCGGCGACTTCAAGGCATACGAGAAGAACCACCATCCCTACCACTTTCCCGACTACAAGTACTATCGTCTCCATCACTACCAAATCAAATTCAAAACGTTTCTTTTTGAAGAACAGGTTCACAGACGAACTGTCCTTCTCAGTGTTTGGTTAAATTTTTTAGTAATAAAAATCTCTTATTGTATTGCAAGTGACACTGACTGCAGGCTTCAACATGGGAATTTTTACTTACTTAGCTCCGTCCGTTCACTCATTCCGTCTCCAACCCAGGAAACAGTCTCACTTGGCCTCATCGTCATCATCATGAGGCGTCAAGTTGTGTTCATTGAATTGCATTGCATACTGATACTGATGTGTGTGGATGGAATTGGTGTGTAAGAGCAAGTAGAGACAATGAAAGCGACCTTACGGACTTATCATATCATGTCTTGAGTTAATTAGTCTTAGTTGAAATGGAATCTGGAAAAGGCATAAATGCAAAAGCAGTGAAAGCCAGCACTCGAACCATCATCACCATGAATCATTTTTTTTGATTCTGCAATTCAATACTCATTCATTACAGTTCTTATAACTTTCTGACAACCAATTGTCAGAAGAGCAAATGTAATTCGCTATCTATGTAAATCTCCTCATAGTAAGAAAGGAGAAAGTTAGGAGAAAGTTATTAGAATGATCATGTCTCCTTAATAGTAAGAAGTAAATAGTGAACGTGACTGACTCAATGCTATGGGTGAAAGTAGGTTTGGTAGGTGAAATATAATGTAGGTGAAAGTTGACTCAGTACGTACCGGCTCTCCACCTCAGCACCGGCTCGACTCAGTACGTACCGGCTCTCTACTTCAGCACCGGCTCTCCACCTTAGCACCGGCTCTCCACACCTGCTGTTAGCCGTTTCCAGTAGAACGGCTCGTTCACCCGGCTCGGCACCGGCTACTTTGCCGAGCCGACCGGCTCCACCCTTAACCTTACCCCAACCCTACTGCGTCCTCCAAGGGGAATGACAATGGATCCATACTACTTAATGGATCATCCTCTTTCTCGACAGCCGGCCCTTGTTGTTGACAACACGCAGGAAGAACAACGACTTGTTGTTCTTCTCCTTCCTCGTCCTCATTTTTGCAAAAGAATGGGGGGATGTGACTTGAGGACTCAGGATGCATGTCGTCGTTCCCAAAGTCCAGCTCGTCATCCTCAGGTTGTTGGGGACTATAATCTATAGATTCATGAGAATACGTGAGAAAGAACTTTTTAAAATCTAAAAATGTAATTTTTTAACACATCATGTTTTATGTGTTTCCTTACCATCGCCCCTGGACGACGACTCTGCTTCTTCGAACTGTCCTTTTAACCTGACAACAGCCTGAATCCTGACCTTGAGGTCTTGCACTTCTTCCATCAATCTGACCAGCCTCATCACAGTGGGGAGGCAGACGGAGCAAAAATCAAGGACCTCCTCCTCCTCGTGGTGGGTTCCAAAGACGGACCTTAGAGTGTCTCCAAAAGAAAAGTGACTCTCATCGTCAGGAGGAGGAGGAAGATGGGTGGAAGTACATGTGAAACAAGACGGCAGCATTCCTTGCCGTTCTTGTTGTTCGTTCAAAATGAGGAGAGGTTTGGTCTTCTTCTTATCCTCCTCCTCTCTTAGGGAGATTTCGACTTTGGGAGAGTCTAGGGACATCAGTTGACGAAGAAGGCGAGAAGCTGAGGACTTCATATTCTTCTCTCCAACTGAAATAGGAAAAAGGAATAAACGATAGATGTTTACATACGATAAAGCAAAAGTTGTAAAAAAAAGTTATGTAGTTATAACAACAAACAACTGGAAATGTGTACCTGACGGATGATTGAAAGGAAGGGTGGATAATTAAATTAAACTTAAAATCAATCAAAAACAAAGTAAACAATTGTAGGATTCAAAACACAGGTTGATCAGTGCAGGATTCAATTTTTACGTGTCTCTATCTCGCCTTTTTGTAAACAACAAAACACATGACTCTAAGCATGTGAATTGCAGTCGCAGAGTGTATGCCTGTTTGCTCGTTTCTTCGGTCGGTCGGCAAGCCGAGAAAAAGGAGAAACATGTGTTGGAAAGAAGGAATGCAAAACGCAAACCCTTATCCATTCTATATCATTTCCCCACAATTTGGTTCCTTTCTTCCTGAGCAACAATACAGACCAACACAACCGGTTCAGGTAATTCAAAACCGTTGTTCAAAATGTTCCATTGTCAGTCTTTATATTATTGAGATTTTCCTATCGCTATGTTTTTTTAGACAATTAGAAAATCCATGTCAAACCAATATAGTCATACAATCCAATCACTTTTTTACATTTCCAGCCCAAAAACCTAAATTCAAATTGGTCGGAAAGCCGCAGAGAAAATCGGAGTAATTGAAATTGACAATCATGCCCGAAGTTGTGACAATTTCGTATGTACATATATCATAGTAATTTTATGGGACAATAGCCGACCTGGTTCTTAAGCACTTGTATGTTTATGTAGCGGATTGGTTCACGCAGGGATTATTGCCGTCAGATCGGGATTTGACAGTCCACTTTGGCTCAATGAATTTTGTGCCCAGTTCCAATCCACGCAGATCACCGTGACGAAATATGACGTGCTTGCGGCCATGGGGAAGATAACGGATGTTCTTCAGTTCTTCCTTGATAAGGGATTTTTGGTTGTTGGGAATACTTTTGGTGCAACATCTCAGAGTAGTGATGGTACCAGTTTCGAGGATAATGTCTTCATTACTTACACATTTATCAAATGATAACAATCGCACCTATTTGTACCAATTAACAACCTTGTGATGTAAGGATGATCCATCATTTTGGGGTGTCTCATTGTACTCAAGCAAATAAAACTTATCATCTTCATTAATCATCTCCAGCTTTACGAATCGCGAACAGCCATACCTGTAGACCATAAATATTCAACAAGTCAAAAGTTACAATCGATGGAGCAGGAAATGACCGAGCTTATCGGAATGTCCACAGGAAGTTATGAAATTGTTTTCATCATTTCGCTGTTGTCAATATTTATCATTGTCAATAGTACAATGAAAACTTCCTTTTGTCCATATCATACTTCCAATGCGTTATGACAGTGTGCTAAACTTTAGAGATAACCTTATCGAAGAGTAGATTAAACAGAATTCACGGGAGTATGAACGCTTGACAGGTCAGTCACACTACAACTCCACAAATGATATATCATTTTTGTAGCACGTCGTGGTTGCACAATTAAGATTTGCCGCCATGGGGCCATCTCAAAGCCTTATCCGCTATCGTGAAAGCTTGGACATTGTTTGTTATACACATGCTGATACTACCCCAGACGCCAGGGTGAAGATGTCGTTGGCAGCAGTAAAAAATAAGACCCTTCATGACCTCCTGGCAGCTGGTTCGGATGAGGAAATCATCATGGTCATCTACTATAAATGTGCAGCTTCCAGACAACCCTCAGCCATCCACGACTATGTCATCCTTAGGTCTCGCCGTTGGTCCTGGTCGGTTGATAAGGCGACTCGTGAGATTACCATACAAAGGGCTGTCCGTGAAGGAGAGGATGCAATAATCGACAGATGGGGAGACCACAAAAGAACACATATTTCAGTCCAAAAATGTGCTGTACCCTCAAGGCAAATGACCTTTAGAGACTTTCTGGGTTGGATGGAACATGAACAAAAATTGGAAGGATACAGCCCACTGAATTATAATTGCAAAAAATTCGCCAACGATGTTTACAGCTACTACGCTGGCAATCAAACTTCTATCGTGAAACGCACAGAAGCCGCATAAATTGAGACACGGGGAATGTATTCCAACAACGTTATCAACCATTAATAATGTAATGCACTTACTTAGGATACTGTTTAAAGTATTGACCCTGTCATACACACTAATTACAAATTAATGGTAATCTAATCAACCGCATTTGACTAGATTAACACAAAGATTGTATCATACGTTATTTCTACAGTGAAGCATTCTGTGTCCGGATTACAATAAAAATTTAATGACAGGATTAATAAAGTTTAATTTTTATCGCAAAATTTATTCAATTAGAATG
>JAQIWU010000200.1:0-32898 GCA_034696445.1 Isotomiella minor
TACAATCTTCTTGTTGCTATTATGACTCTCAAGTCTGTCTATAAACCTGGATTGGATTAGACAGAAATGCTAATTGCAAATTGAAATTGGATGGAATACTTAATCACATCTGCTTCCGTACGTAATAACAATAATAAACTCTGATTTCTCATCTCTTTCTCTCTCTCTGTTTTCCTTTCTTCCATTTCCTTTCCTTGCGTTGTTGCTTTGTATTTCCATGTTCACAGCTTCCAAAGCTGGAAAGGTACCTCATTTTGTACAATCAAGCAATTAATTAATAATATCTCCATCCATCCAATCAATCTGATCTAATTAATCTAATCTTATGCTTCGTGTGATTTAATCTCCGTTTCTCCCTCTTCTTATTGTGCTCTGCTAACAACAGTGAAATTTCGTTCCGAACCGGGCATGCTTTCACAATAGTTTGTATACTCAGCAACATTTCTGCTGCTGTGGATATCTATCCTTCCCTTCCTGGAACGTGGTTGGTGGGGACAAAAACAAATACAAGGACAACCTTGAATCAATATTTTATTCAGTCCTTAAAGTTTTAATTGAAGCACGTCTCGATTATGCACAGTTAGAACATAGCTGTTCTGATGAGAGTAAAGAAGGATTTCCATTCAACAGAAGAAGATTGATGAAAAAGAAGGACATTAAATTACCCACGATTTTTGTCCTCGAGTAATTTAAATCCACCAAAATGTATGTTTTGATGGCAGGCAACATAGCTTAACCCAATGTGAAGTGACAATGGTGTCGTACTTATGTACAATGATGCAAGGGGGTAGTACGGAAGGTGAAAGAAAGGGGTGAAATGGTTGTGGAAATATATGAAAACGCTGCATCAGGACGAGCGTCTCGTTTTCCGCTTTCTCTCTGCAACGCACCCTCCACCACCGCAACCAACCAGTCAACCAGTGACGCTTTGGTTTGGTCTGGACCCACATAATGTACAAGAGCCTCCAATGCTACATATCCATTTCTCTGATGATAAGAGAGAAGTCTGACATGGTGGGACTCAAATTCAAATCTAGCAGCGCAGTTTTTCCTTCAGGTCGAGTCGGCTAAAACCCTGCTCTCTTCTCATTTTAGAACTTAGTTGGTATTCATTCCTTCCACAGAATAGAACCCCACTTTCTCTCCACACTTTCTCTTGTTCCACTGTTTTACCTATTCTTTCAATATACAAACTTGAATCGTATCGATACAATAACAGGGGGAAAATTGTTTTATGTTCACATTGACTTAAATTACACAGTGTACAAAAAAATCTTATTGAGATAGAATTAAGTAACCCAATCTGCATTGCCTATATCGTGCATAATCAATCAGCTAAGGCATAATGTCATAAGTCATGAAACACAAGCAGGTGTGTGTGTGTGTGTGTGCGTGAACTCCTGAAAGATACTGACAATAAATAATTTACCAATTCTTCAAGTGAAAGTGGAAGCTGGGATGATTTTACACGCTTAGAGCGAATAAGGTAAGAATAAGACTTTCCTGAATAAAGTTAAATGAAATGAATTGAAAATGTTTAATTTGTGTAGAGCACAAATGTCATTAGTCAATAACACTCATCCAACTTGCTCTTGTCACCCAAGTTTATCAATAGTCTCGTACAAAAAAGTTGTAATTGCTTAAGCATACAATTTTCTAACACTCGCTTTGAACAATCTTTCATTGCGTCAGTTATTCATAATTAAGAGGGTTTGTTTTGTTTATTGAAGTAGTGAAAGTTAATGAGTTGGAATTGTTTGATAGCGGGGTTTTCTTGTAGAAATTTGGTTGGTTTCTATTCTTCTTGATGAATACAAGTAGTTCTTAAACTTAGACACATACACAAACATTCAAAGATGAAAAGGAAACATCAAAGAAAGAACTTAAATTTAGTTAAGATCGAAAAGATTGAATCAACCCAAGGAGAAAGCGGAGCATGTGTTGACGCGGTGCTAAGAAGAAGGAGACTAAATGAAATGAAGTAAAGATGAAATGAAGGGTAACAGAGTGAATGGGTACCTTTTCATGAGGCAAATTGAGAAAGTTGTTGCCAGTTGTCAACTACAGTCAACAACCTTTGCTAAATATGCTCAGAAACCAAATACACCCTGGAATACTTGAACCAAAGTATCGTTCGCAATATGTTGACGTCAAAAGACGAAAATAAACGCAACCAATGACTTGATCTCACAATACCCCAAACCGTACAATATGGCTGGAGCAATGCGATAGACAGATAGACAGACATGACATCCACTTTCTATACTTAATTAAGCAACGTTAGTCTCTCACAAGTTATACGAAGCACCAGCATTTAGGATTTACTGTACTCCTTGTTGTTTCTGTTGCTGAGGAGAGTCCTGTATTGAGTGAGAGAAGGTTTAGTTTCGTTAGTATATTTTACGCAAGAAGGCATATTTAGGCGTACATGCGGCCTCTCTCTGGGGAAAGTGACTTTGCGTTTTCAACTTTCACTCCAAAACTTGGCTTGAGTTTCAGTTTTTGGTTCCTTTTCCATTCGAATGGGCTCCAACCAAGCAGGACTGAGAGCTAAACTAAACTTCGATGCCGTGTTATTAGTTTCATTTAGTTGTTCCATGTACTTTTACAGTATACGCTGTATAATTTAAAGAAACAAGGGCAAAACTTTGAGTATAGGCAGTATTTAGTGGTAATTATACATACATTCAAAGTTCCTCTTCCTCGGCTACGCTGCCCTTTTTGCGATAGTTCAAACTAACTTTCCTTCTTCCCCTTTACGTACTCGAGCAACAAAGGGAATGACATGGAAAGAGAAGGAGAGACAGGTAACTGAGTCGTTGACTGATGATGGCAGTTTAGTTGGAACAGGTCTTGTTATTTGCAGATGTTTGCTCATTTGAAACAGAATCTGAACTAAATTAAATTAGGCAAAACATTTGAAAGAAACGATATGACAGCACTCCTACTTGTATTACACTCTACGCTTCCTTTCTCCACTAGACTGGATAACTTTATATTATAATTAGAAACTTTTTGTTAATACGTAAAGAAATATTGCCAGTAGCAGTTTTTTTTGCTGAGAAACTCAAGAGCTTGCTCCTTTCTATTTAGAATCAAAGTAATCAAGAATGGTGAAAGCCTTTTCCAGGTGACAATTGAATGTATTTAAATGTTCCTGGCAATTATATTGCCAGCTCAAGAAACCGAATAAGAAGCGAATACAATAGATGACAACGACAAGACAACACAAAGGAAAACGATAGCGAAAATTACATTTTCTCTTATTTAGTAAAGGACACGTATCTACGTACAATCAATACTTGTGTAGAAAGCTTTTCCCATCACGCCTTCGTATTCCCCTTTCTCCTTATTGTGCTTATTTAAAT
Source organism: Isotomiella minor (assembly GCA_034696445.1). Taxonomy (NCBI): domain Eukaryota; kingdom Metazoa; phylum Arthropoda; class Collembola; order Entomobryomorpha; family Isotomidae; genus Isotomiella; species Isotomiella minor. The sequence goes on from JAQIWU010000200.1 coordinate 3,369, forward strand.
GAAATGTCTGCATTCTTTCGTTCACACACCCCTTATCATAATGGCAACCGATAAATGAGGAAACCAAAGGTTACGAAGAGACATCAAAGGCCACGCATGTAAAGGCGAAAAAATACTGAAAGATAGGTGTTCATTAAAATGACTTTTCTCCGAAGGTGCTATAGTTTACTTGCGTCATTTAAAAATGATGGAGAAAGTAACGATTGCTGGCGTTTCTTTTTAATATAAATTGATACTTCGATCTTTATTACATTTTGATTGACACCTGATACAGTTTAAAAAGAGAAAATAACGTGGAAGTCGAAGACACATTGACAGGAAAAGACGGCTCAAAATATAATATTCTATTTTCTTTAATTAACAATAGACATTGTTAAAAGAAAAACCATTATCATTGCCTCTGCCGGCCTCGATTTTTATAGAAACTAAAACCACGCCTTACAACGACTTGCTTGTCTGGTAATTTTTGTATATACGATTGCTACGAAATATTGATCAGGGTAGGTTCAATTCAATCATTTCAATGAAAATTACTGTTCGGTTACTTTCTTTTCTTGGATCCTGGAAAAAGTCTTTAGGTTGTCGGTAAAGCCTTTTCGCCCGTTGATGTTGATGCGTAGTGTAAGCATAAGACATCATCAAGAACCAACCAAAACCAGGTAGGCAGGAGTTTGGAGAAAGAAAGGAATTTGCTCGTCTCAGTTAAAGAATTCTATTTTGTACGGGAGCCCATTCCACTTTGTTTTCTATTCGAAAAATATGTAGACAGTTTTTGCAGTTGGACGGTTGAGTAAATAAATAGACAAATGTTTCAGGTACTTTAACGTTACAAACTCCCCGTGTTACACGTTACGTTAAATAAATGCCGTAAATGGGTAGAAATTGAATGACTTTAAGAAGTCTTGTTCGCGTTTTTTCTCTCCTCTTTTTCTTTCTTTCCTTCGTCCTCCGCTTCCTAACAGTTGTATTATAGTAATTTGTTGGAGAAAGTTGAGAGTTGAGTAACTTTTTCTTTTTCCTCTGCCTTTTTTATCTCCCTCTCCTTCCCATTCCTTGTATTTCATTTCATCTCATTCTATTGCTTTCGGTTTGAGAGAGCCAGTCCATGATTACCGCAACAAGCAGACATGGAATCCTACAAACATACTCACCAGGAGGGCTAGATTACTAACGTTACATTACATTGCACTGGGTTGCATTACATTACCAACAGTTTGTTTTAGTGTGAAGTGGATGAAAGTTGAAGACGGGCAGAAGAGCTGCCTCAAACCTTCCTTAAAGTTACGATGGAATGAGACAACTGGATAATCCTTCCTATTTCAGTTTGTTGTGTCTAAAGGTAGATTTTCTCAACAGGCTAACTTTTACTGCAAACTTAACCTGCTAGCTGAGCAAAGCAACTTGAAATTACTTTGTTGAATGCACCCGTCAAGCCGAGAAAAAGAAGTTTAGGAAGGAGGTTCTTTGTATTTGACAATTTGTCATGCACAAAACAGGATGACATTCGCCAAAAATCATTCAATTCAATTGGTTGTTGTAACACAGTGTTTTAAACAATAGCCACAGCCACACCATATAATGACCTGCCTGTCCCTATCTGTTCGATCATTAATGAAAGTGATTGCGTTCCGTGCTTTAGTTGAAGATGATCTATGGCCAGAACTAAAATTTAACCGGCTGCAAGGATCTGTCCAAATGTAAAATTACACTGAACTTTAGCGATCTAGTGCGTCTTACCTTCCCACTTCTCCATTAAGTCTTCTCTGGCATGGGTTGGGTGCCCAGGAAGAGGGGAAAGTGGAGAAGACAAGAAAAAAGAGAAGTTTACCCATCCCCAAACAGTTGTACCTAATTGTAGTTTGCAAGAATGTGTAGGAAGCCATTGTAAGAGTAGCTGGCAAGATGTTTAAGTTGAGCAATTGAAAAAATGTGTAATTTAACTAAAAAGAGGGAAACTTAAAGTTTTGGAAGAATCTCATTTTCTCTTTCAACGAAACTGATTTCCTGGAAGTTTTTTTTCTCGATGGAAACTTGTAATTTCAATTTCCTGCACTACGGAATTATTTTTATGTGGTGCTGGGCTCTTTTTTAAGTTTTAGAACCTCCAACGTATCTAGGTATGTAATTTTCTGCAAAGAATTGGAATGCACCATACATTTTTACTTTCTGACTCTTGTGAATCGTTTCATTGAATTGCCCAAAATGGTTCTAGAAAAAACTATAAAGCTACAGTTTTACAAACTAGATAATAACAGTTTTATACTGTTATACTGATCCAAGTATTATAGTGTTACGAAATGGAGCTATGGTAGAAAGGATGGGAGGATAGAGCACTTGTGACATGTGATTGCGGCTGGGATAAAGTCATGGTGGGCAGGCAAGAGCGAAGTACCTAAGTCACGAGGAGAAGAGAAAGTCGAGAGGTAAAGCCGGATAGATTAATTTCGTGATGCAATTGAATTACAAATGTGAAAGTGAGTGCAAATAAAATAAGGAAGGAAGTAAGATATTTGGTTGTTGTAGCCAAGGCTCTCTGTGTGTTGTATAACAGCTCGGTGAGTTACGTACACTTTTAATGTTGGTTTGGCAGAAGCAGGTTTAATCCCATCACCAACTTTACCTTGGCCACTTTGCCTGCCCGCTGTGGAGCGAGAGGAACCAAGAGAAAGTCGTGTTGAACGCGAGTAAGACAAAAAGTCATCCAAACATTTTTGTTAACTACAGAAGCAGCATGGCACAGCAAAGTAAAGTAAAGCAAAGCAATCGGGCTGGTGTTCCAGAAGACGAGAGCACTTGAAGGGTAAAAGAGAAGACCACATACGGAGCCTGTAATAATGCCTAATGCCATGCAATTCCCCTCCTTTCCTTCTCTATGCCCTTCCACTGACTGGGAGTTGAAGAAGCAGAAAAATAAGAAAGAGAAAGCGTAAAATTCCACGCACGTTGTTTTGTCTTGGTCCTCTTTTCTACCTTTACCTTCTTTAACCGTGTATTATTGCATATAAGTAATCGCATGAGACACCATAAAAGCAAAGAACAGAGTCGCAGAATTAGTTGGTCAGTTGGTCGACTTATAGGTTGGGAGGAGTGTCAGAGAAGCAGTAAATTCAGTGAAAGCAATCATCCACGTTATCTTTTGCAACCTGAGCCAAACTCAGATTTTTACACTTGAACACTTATTGTACACTGTCTGGGCACCCTGCCCTCAATAACGTTATTTTCTGCACACATTGCCTTACTCACGGCTTAAAGAGCATATAGGTACCTATAGAAAAAGAGAAAGTTTATAATTGCTGCGAAAGGGGAATAAGAAGTCAAATCAAGAGACATCAGATGAGATTAGCAAACTGTAGAAAGTGGTGGAGAAGTTTTGCCTTTTATAAAAGACGGCACAGGTGCCAAGGCAATAACACATCCACGTAATGGGAAACACTCTATGCTTTCCACACCTTTAGATACCCATGTTACCGAGCAAAAAAGAAAATTCACACTTACTTTAATGAAATGACTTCTAGGACAGAGGATATTAAGTGAATTAGGGAAAAGAGAAAAGAAAAGATGGGAAATATGATAATGACTAGACTTGTGATAACAGACTAATATGCAACTCCACATACGACACTTTGCAAATGCGGAAGCGGGCAAGTTGGTAGGATTATTACTATTATCATCATTAACAAAAGCCACATTCTACTTTTGTGGATTAATGAAATCCCCGCGTTGCCAACGTCTTTTTGGAGGAACACCTCTCTTTGCCGATACATTGGTCCAGAATGTGTCCCCAACATTTTGAACAAAAGTAGCTGCTCGGGTGAATTTATTTCGCCAAGTGGGATGTCGGCAAAAAGGAAAGTAGAAAGTGAGGGAGACAAAAAAAACAAGCGGTTTGTGGAATGTAATAACATAAGCCTGTATGTAATAAGTATGTAATGAGGCCCGGACAAGCAAGCACAGGTTGGTAACCGGATGAAAAAGAAGAAATAAAACCAAACATGGTGAAACAGACAACTTTAATAATGCATTTTGTTTTGCTTTGCCACCGCTTTCTCTGCCTTCAAGTGTTTTTTTTTCTTTGAAAATACAAGTTTTTGCTATCATGCAGAGGTGAAAGAAGTCTGTTTGTGAGAATGAAATTTATTTTTCCCAAGAAATAACACATTGTAAGGAATAAGCTTTCTCTTCCTTACAATTTCATTTCTTCACACCGTCTTTTAACACCTTGCCTTTTCTATTATTGCTTTGGATTCGATTAGGCTTCTAAATTACTTAAAATGCTTGGCAAGAGGAAGTGAGGGACATCTTCTATGATACGACTGTCTTCCTATGTGACTGACTACAGGTTGATTACCTTCCTTTATAGATGGATGTGTCTTTGTTCAAGTGAGGTGAGAGAAAACCCTGTCACCGACAGTATAGCAATGTGAAGAAATAGAAAAACCACCAAACTATACGGCTTCTTCAGCGTAAGGTTTTTAGTCTGAAGGAAAAGTTAATCTGGAGCCGCTCACTTTCACTTTCTTCACTCTTCCTTCTTCGTCTTACATCTATTTGTATACTGCACAAAAACCAAAGTTACCCACCGCACAGAAGACAAGGCACCACTATTTGTCCAAGATTCCCTTTGGCTTCTATTAGCCAAATAGCCTGTATAATGCAGGAAAGATAATACCCCATTTAACCACGTAAAGCAATGCCGGTCTCCTCCTTGAGCATACAATGCAGTAGTTCAGGTTCAACTTTGTGGAAAAGATTGGGTTATCTATTATAATGCAGTTGAGGAAGTAAAAGAAGGCTCGACGGGAGTACACGCAACAAACGACGTTTCAGAGAGAAATAGTGTAGGGTCTATTTCATCCAGGTCGTTTATTTCATTACTCTTGGCCATTATAGTGTAAAGCGAAACCAAACAGAAAAACAAAAGAGGGAAGACACAGCCGCATTACAAGACCACTACGAACCACCTTTCGATTGCCTCCTCCTAACTTTCTTTCTCCTTTCTTTCTCCGTCCTTGCATTGCATTCCACCGTCTTAAGTCTTAATCCTTTGAACCAAACTTCTGGCTAGACTTGATTTCCATCCTCGGCGAACCTCTTTCTCCCTTCTTCCTTCTCATTCTATTCCAGTTTTAACTGCCCTGATCTACATCATTTCCCTCTGTACCACCATTCACTTATTGGAGTAACCAAGTTTGGCCTTCTCTGTTTCAAATCCTCATCATTGAAAAAGAAAAAACTGGCCGCATAGGTTGTCTTTAGGCTAGATATGGATTGTTTTCTAAGACGTGCGGTGGACTCACTCCATCTCTCAACTTTGGGAGTTACGCTTTTCCATAAGCCTAATTCCATCAGTCTTCGGTTTAGCTTAAATTAATAAAAGTCGTCGCATGCGAACTCTACACGCGCTAAACAGCGGACAAGCGAAGAGACGAGAGTTGAGTCCTTTTTTCTTATGCTCTCCGAACAGCGGGGAGAAAGAAAGTTGATGAAAGGAACACCACTTTCACCTTAACTTTCTTCTTTCAAACTGCTCACTTTCTACTAACTAAATACTTTGTGGTGTTGAATTTAGTTACTTAAGTGATGATGACCGTAGAGTAACTTGGGCATTTGTTCACGATAAGACAAACTGAATTAAGGCTGAACAGCAGCCAAAGCAAAAATAAACTAATTTGTACTGGAAAGAAGAAAAGTTGACACTGCTGCGCTTTACTCTCCTGCCTCTCCCATCGTCATATTGGGATCACATGAAGCTGGTGGGTGGGTAGGGCTGGGTTGCACCGGAAGGTAGAATAAGTGGTGTCACTAAATTATGCATGGACGCCCTGTTGTAGACCCACGCTGGAAGAAATAGGATAAAGTGTCATCCATTACTCTTCAGACAGACTCCCTGGCCATCCGTTCATTCGTGGACTAGCCAGTAATTTAAGCTAAAACTACACTTAATTAAATGAGAAAGTCGTCTAGAAGGAAAGAAGGACGACGATAAATAGCAGGAAGTATTCTCAGGGGCAGTTTCATCTCAGATCTATTGGTAATTACAACCCCCATCTCCACTCCCTTCTAAGTATCCTTGAAACAATTCTTACTCAGGGAAATGTTTCATGTTAGGACCAGGGCATTTGGTAACCACCAAAGTGGTTTCTAAATACTTTCAAAATTAGCAGAGCAGGACATTTAAAAAAATATACCAATAAAAATTATGGGAACATTCAATAACATTCTGTTTTTGAATACAATAAATCTAAGTTGATCCCGTTGCTTATCCACGGTGATTCCTTTGCACACTTCTATCCCGTTTATTAGTAGTAAAAGTAGCCTTAAAACAAAATAGTCGACTGATTTTCAGGAAAAAAGAGAAGTGAAAATGGAACGTACGAATGCTTCGATTACAAAACCTACACTTTCTCTCCCCTCTTCATTTCTCCAAGTTCACCCTCTCTTCTCTCTCTTTCTCGTCAAAGAATATTCTTTGCTCTCTCTCGTATTTTGGAAATACACGTTTTATGAAGGGAAGGGAGAAGTTCAAGCAAGCAATGCTTCTCCACCATTCAGTAATTGTAGAAACAAGTTTCTTCTTTCACCACCACTTGATAAGGATTTAAATGTCTTCGCATGCATTTGTAATCCCCTTTCTTCCCACTTTTGCTCCCTTCTCTCCCATTTCCACTTCCTTGTTATGTAATAATGCCATAACATTATGATGTTGGTTCCCCTTCAGCTTCAGACTACCAAAGAAGAAAGCTGCACACGGAAATAAGGAGAGGCATTACTTAGAATTGATAGGAGTAAGATCGAAGATACAACTGCTTCCTCCTAGTCGTTGTCAGTTTGAACAGAACTCAGAAACTGGCGAGGAGGGTGAGCTACAAAATGGGTAGATTATGCATTCATTTCAGTATCTTTTTTATTGATTCAGTGGTTTCAAAGTCATGTCCTTCAGCTACAGGGACTACCTGCGAAGATTTGTTAAGGAACATTTCACGTAATTTAGTTTCCAACAATTTTCCTCTGGGCTTAAACAACGTTTGACAGGAGTATTCCTCTGTCATGTTCCTCCTTGCTCGTGTAAGTTGAGGCATGACTGCCATCAATTAGCAATTTTTGAAGGGAGGCTTAATTAAAATTAATGGCCGAAAAGTGTATATTCGATGCCAGGGGATGCTACACTTTATGGATTTTCCAATAACTGCATTCAAATGCAACATTAACGTCACACATAAAGAAAGGGATGAGAGTAAGAAATGACGGAGTTGTAGGAGGGTGAAAGGAAGAACCCGTCTTCAGGGGAAATAGAGAGAGGGAGAGAGGTATCAACTAAAAGGATAGGCATGGAGGAGAAAAGCGGATTAAAGAAAAGAATTCTTGTCTATTCCTAACCGAAATCAAGAGGTTTTTACACTTTTATTATTGTTAGATTGTATTATGGTGTTAACAACATTTCCAGATTTCTGCTCAGAAGCTTAGAGAGACAAGATTTAAGCTCTGCTTCCTTCTTCGGAGGGAAAGTGAGAAATTAGACAATTTATTTTAGTGTTATTTTTCTGTACGATACGATTAGGTTGCTTCCCAGTACAGTCTGACCACACACTGCTTGCTTTAGCTTATGTCACCCTCGTAACTCTTGGTGTTTTTATAATAATGCGTGACAAAATCTAGAAAATAAAGTATGAAATGCAATTTTGTTTTTTGGTTTGAGTCCAACTTTTTGAGTTCACCACGAGAAAGTGTCGAACACCGCAGAATGGGAAGGCTATATGGCTGACAAATGGTAGAAAACCTAGAGGATTCTGAAGAGAATGATATACTCACTGTGACCCGAAAAGCACAGATGTCCTAGTCTCCGACTGTTCTAGCTGAATCAATTTGGAAAGTGTGGTCAGTATATCCCCAAATGACAAGGTGTGATAAAGTAATAGGCACAGAAAAATGAAAGCATTGCGTTTTTTTCTCAAAGATAATTATGGCGTTATTTAAAAAACAACAGTTGTTACGGAAACCAAGGGTGAGTGACTGATCGTGAAGGGGAAAGTGAATAAGGATAATTGCATGGTAGGTAAGGTAGGGGTAAGTAATCGCAAGGGAGAGAAAAAACTCCAGAGAAAAATATGGTAAATATACCAAAGTTCCTATTATTAGAAAGGAACATTTCCATCAGAGTTTACATGAGCCCAGATACGAGAGAATGAAATGTCAATATTTTCAATTATTTATCGGATTAATCTCTTTGGTTCAAAAGTATTACGCAACCTTTTTATTCACTCATTTTTAATGCTTTCTTCTATCATCTCATCTACTACAATGACCAAATTGTTGTCTGCATCCGTCCAGATCGGCAAAGGTAGCATGGCGAGGAGACGAACTATCTTCAACTTCATGCTGGAACACAATATTAAACAAAAGACACGCTATAGCACAAACAAACACTGTAATTTCCTCCATCCCATTTCTTTCTAATCATAAAATACAATTCCATTAGCGTCCAACGGACCCACAGAACCTACAGAGTCAGGGGAAGAAGCATGTTGCATGTTACGATGTAATATCATAAAATACTATTATTCCTTACCTTGGAAGTGCAACGACCACGGCAGCTAATCAGTAATAAATAAAGTACAACGCGGTTGTAATTGCAATGTCAATGATCATGACCTTCGGGATAATTTGACGGTGGGCAATAGCTAAGGAAGTGCTAGGAAAATCCAGATTTCCCAATTTTCATTCTTTTCTTATAATAAGTGCCCAAGAAATATCGAACTAGGGTCCATCGATGAGAAAGTGAAATCATTCAGATGGCCCAACGTTGCTACAATTTGCCTCATTTGCTCCCAAAGACGGTTCTACCATAGCTTTCTTCAATTAATTCAAGTTAATAATAATCAAATTTGTGATCTGCCAATTTCAAGTCTTTCTATTAAACCTCCTCTTGCTGCGATGGTAAGCATTATGCCATTCTTATTACACTTCCTTGCTCATTCAACCAATAATTCATATACATGAGTTATATATCTAACAATAGTATACATTTGGAATATCAATTTTTATTGAGGAAAATGTACAGGAATTTGTTTCCTCGGTGGAAGTTGGAGGAGGAAGGGAGAGAGAAAGAGGGTTGTCTTGGATGCGAAAATACTGACTGAGGTCTATGGTGGTTGGGATGGATATGAATATTTTAAGCCCTCAGCTTAAGCAAACTCAACTCAAAAAAAACTTTATTCAAATTACATTACTCAAGTTAACTTAACTTGAACACTTTCACTTTTACTTTGCTTTCCTTTACGTCCTTTACAGCTGCTTCTAAATTTCTCTTCTCATCTCTTTCCAGGTCCTTCTGCTTCTTCCTTTATTTACTGTTTTCTTTTTTACATCAGATATGCCTTGCATACATACATGCATGCATAGTCAAGTGGAAGTACAAGAGTTGAGCCAAATTAAATCTTGCTTCTCCCAACTTTAACTTTTCCATGAATACTCGGAGTAAATGAGGAAAAGAAAGCATCATTTCGAGGGAAATGTCAACCCAAATGAATGGCTTAAGCCCACTCGTAATTGATTTTTTTTTAAAAAAAAAAACATCACTTTCGTTTACAGTCATTGACACGTGTATAGACCTTACCACCGAAAGATCAACAGAGACAGGACAAGAAAAAACTTCATCCCCTCCACAAGATCCACTTTTCCACCAAATAAAAATTCCAACGGGTTTCATATGTATGATTTAATGTTTTTTGAGTATTGAGCCTATTTACAAAGTACTTATGCTGACGTATAGAATATTCGTAAAAAGCATTCTATTAAATGTAAATATTTGTTTAGGCAATTTGTTTTTATTTACTTGTTTCCGTGGGGGTAATCAAAAAATGAGATTTTTTATTAAATTATTGATTATTTCTCATTTCATTTGTAGCCTTGAGTTTACTTTCTGAACATGCTTGGTTTTCTTTGCATCTCCCTTGCTGGCAGCGAAAATAAAATAGCAAAATGATTTGTGACGATGTGGAAAGATTTCTCGTGGCAACATTGAAAGGTGCCTGTATCGGAGAAAGTGATTTTTATATGTGTTAGATATGTGAATAATATACAAACGAGTGACACTTTAGCGACAAGCCAGCCGTGTCATGATGACGGTCACAATGGTGTTTAGTGGTGGTGGTGGTGAGGGATGGCGGTTCACACAACATTTTTGCATTCTAATAAAGGGATTGGATTCCCATGTTGTGAGCACTGTGATTCATTGTCAACTCTTTATGACAGGGATAGGCCGGAAAATCTTTTCATGGTTGGTATCTGCTTATTCAGCAGTGTGTTGTTGGATAAAGTAAACCGGAAAGACCTCAAAGATGAAACGATAAATAGAAGGGGAGGGATTCCAAATTCTGTGACAAGCTGGATAGTGCTGGTAATCGATAATGAAGTAGGTGACTAAATATGTGTCATCCGCCATAATTTTTAAGGTACACCGTCCAATATCATCTCAGCTTTTTGCGTTTTGTTGAGCTAAAAATAAAAATATGGATAAGCGTTGCAAGAAAACGAAACCGTCAAATGTCATTAGTTGATCGCATCGCCTGTAAGTGAATTAATAATATTTTGTGAAGGTGACCTGATGTTCGAAGCAGTATGGAGGGGAAGACGTATTGTAGCTTTGACTTGGTTCTTGAGTTTCCCTTCGTCAGCAAGAAACTTTGTCAAGACCATTGCACTGCACCGTCATGCATAATGTTGTGCGACATGGGGCAGTTTTATCGTCGTAAGGGAAGGGAATGGAGCGAGTGTCCAAGGCTATTGCACTGGAGAAAGTTTTATTTCTATCATCATGAGGAAGGAGACACCGAATAGAGGGGAATATAGAATAAAACAGCGTGTACTATGCATGTTGTTTGTGTATGTTGACCCATGAGACCAATTTTTAGACTCAATATGCAATGTTAGTAACGCGTTACATTACATTTACGTTCTACGGGAGGAGAGGAGAGGCTCCCTCGTGGGAAATTTGCCATCCACGCAACGAAACACGGCTTTTCTTATACTATACTCCACTCTGATAAGGTATCCCGTCCATTTGGATGGATGGAGAAAGCTGGAACTCTTTGGCATACACAAACAATGACTGTCTTTGACGCTTAAACCGTATATGAGCTTCGTCATGATACCTTCTACCTTCCACATTCACCTTACTTCTGAAGCATATAAGTTAATCAACAAAGTACAATAGACATGCACTTTTCCTATCAGCGTCTCTTTGGGTTCATTATGACATATGCAATAGGGGGAGTGTATCTCTTTCCATTCAATTTTTAATCCAATGTGAAAAACGTGTTTACTGCATATAGGTACCAGTGCATGGAAATGAATGAATAGGAAAGTAAAGTGCAATGGACAGGGAAAGCAAATATACATGAGTCAAACTGAAAGAAATGCACATGCACATTCATGTAATAACAGTAAGTACCTACTCTCCCTTCCTTTCTCCATTCTTTACTTGAATCGAAAAGTCCAAAATGACATTTTTCTTCCTCACATGAAACATAAACGGAAGGGTGGTAAAGGTGAGGTAGGAAAGAAAAGCCTTGTTTGACTTTCACAACAAGAAGCAGGAGGAAACCATTGAGAGAGAGTGTAAAGAGTGATAGAATGAGAAACAGAAGTAGAGGCGAGGGGAGAGATTTTCAAAAACTGTAGAATTCAAGCAAGTGGATTACCCTTGTGCGTGCTGATGCTAGAGACTCATGTACAGGAAAGAAAGTTAGGTCATTTCTATTCTCTGCCTGCCTCTTTTCTATTTTTGCTTTTCCTTTTTTATTGACACGAATAGATATTGATGAGTGATCAGGTGAGAAGGAATGTCTTTCTTTAGTCAAGGACGTGTAATGCCTTCCCTCTGTTTGCAGTTTTGTTACGTCTTGTGGAAGAATAGGAATTGTAGTTGGTATTTCATGTTATCCATGACCGAGCAAACCAAGGACCTTTCATTGTCAATTCACGCATCACATACACTGAGGCATCCACTGTCTTTTACCACGTGGCAAATAGGAGTGCGGTATTTTGCTTGATTAGCAACTTCAGAATCAGAAATGTTCCCGTGCATGGTGGTATGGATACAATTCTATATGTATCCTTTTAATTGTTTCCTTCTTTTTTTAAATGTTAGCTAAGTTTGGTGCCTCAGCTTTGACGCTGTGATATTTATAAGTTAACAAAGACACAAAGCAAACAATCCTTCGCTTATTAATAACTTAAAGAAAAAAGGAAACTGGGCTGCTTGCTGAATTTTGACCAGGTCTGGTTTGGCTACACTTTTTAAATTTGAATGAGAGAAATAAAATATTTACGTTTAGAAACAAACGGAGAAATTGCACAACTTCCCACACAAAGACATGTCTCTGCACAAACACAACATTTTACTTATTTATCTTCATTTCTAACTCTATTCAACCTCTGCAATTGCGAATACGACTGGCACGGAATAGTAAATAGATGTACAACATTGAGAGAGGTAGAGGTGACGGGATGTAGCTTCAACTTTCACTGTGCTTAGAAAAGCTACTTTACCAATTAAATGTTTAATTTTTAATTCTAAAACCTAATTCCAGTTCTGTTCCTCTCGCTAATTGTAAGTCACTTTACTTTTTTCTTTCGAAAAGGTAGGGAAATTAAAAAATGTAAAGGGAAGTTCTAATGACTCAATTTCCTACTTTACTTTGCTTTCACACTTAGGCTATAGAAGTCATGCATAAAATTACTAATTGCTTCACTGAATCGCAAACTTCAAAGTGGTAGTAGCATAAAATGTAAGCCTACCTGTCTTAAGGCTCTGTTAATTATACCAGTAGGTGACATGGAATAAAGTGTCATATCCACTGATGGTATAGAACACAGACCGTCATGTTAGGGCACATTTTAACTCAACTTTTCTATTTGTCTTTGAATTTGCAACTTTCTTTCTTTCTTTGCAGATGTGTCTTGCCCGCTTGAGGCGACGTCAGCATCTCCCTCTTGGCTATAACTGATGGCCTGGACTTCCATTCTTCTCTTAGCGGATACGAAGAAGGCAAACTTGGACACATTCAGATCAATACCTTTTCATTCCTTTCATGATCGTTCGCTCATTTGCATCTTTCACCAAATTGGATTTATCAGAATGGACAAAAGGACGCTGGCTTGAAAAAAAAAACTTATACCACTCCTCAATCTTACCTCCTAAGAAAATGACTTCATCAGATCACAAGAGAGAAATATACTTTACTTCAAATAAGTAGTAATAACGGTTTTCCACTCTGTTGCAGCGTACATCGATATATTCAGCCCCGTAAAATGTGAAAGTGGCAGAGTACGAACCAAGCAACTTCAACATAAGCTTTCTTCATTTCCATTTCCTTTTTTGGTTGAGTTTGCTCCTCCGAATGAGTCTCTGGAACGAGCTTTTGTGTGTCTAAGATTTGAGACCTGATTGGAATTACAATTACCCAGGGTCTCTAGTCCCCGTCATCATCATCACCACTACTCCGTCGTTCCTTTGTGGAATTTGCAGTCACACAGCTAAGCAGAATCGTCATCTTGTTCTCACCTAGATACTTCTCCATGAACATGCTCCAACACCTTCTTCTACTCCTCACCTTAGGTAAGCAAAAACTCGAAAGATCTACCCATAAGCTAATTATCTTCAGCATATTATTCCTTTCCATATGGTCCTTTCTCCTCCAAGAGTTGGATCCACTTGCTGACTTGTTGATATCACTGTTGGATTAGACGGAATAAAATTTCACTAAAGTTGTAGTTTCAACACAGTGAGTTTGGGTGATTGGGGTTACATGAGAATCAAAGATTTCAAGTAGAAGATTGAACAGTAAAAACTTCACGGAGGACAGAATTGCTTTACTGTGCAATACTGGGTTTACAACATCAGCAATAAGCAAAGGATGAAAGAAATGGCACGAAGTTGGAAAATATATGGAGGAAATAGTCTAATTCTACTTCATATATTCAGAATTTTGTAAGTTAAATTATAAGTAGATATGACAAGCTGAGTTCGAACGACTGATCTTGAAAGGATCAATAGACTGTTCCCCACAACAAAGCACTGTTAAGTAATGAGTCAATATACCCTCAGCATCACTACGAAATTAGCTTTACTTTATAAGCAGGGAAAGCTGCATTGTATATCGTCCGGGTTTCCAAGGAAATCGTGGTATATACTTCTAAAGAAACCACTTTAATTTAATTCCTAGTCAAGATAGTTTCCACAAAGTACTGGAGAAAGGGGGAGGAGCAATTAAGTAATATATTCTTTGTAAAGCTCTCCCTCCTTCCTCCCCATTATTTAAATTAGCTGGCAACGTCAACACACTGTACAAAATCTTGATAATTAAAAGGGGAGGACCGTAAAGAAATTAAGGAAACAACGAGAAGAGTCAATTAAAATTAAAATTAGGCTTCTGTATTTAAGGAGAAAGCAGCTTAAAATCTTGACAAAGTTGCGGTCTTTCTCTTGTTCTTCTTCGTAATTGTAAGAGCGTCATTAGAGTTTCCGCTTGTTTCTTTCCTCCATCTTTTGTGTAAAGCAGGACGGTTGCAGTACACAATGCAAAGTATCAATTTTAAATGAATACTACTCAGAGGACAGAAGTCATTATAACTGCGACGTGACGCTGCCTTCTCTCATTTTACTCTTATAGAATGACATAAGATCCCACCTTTTGTCGCTTCCAATTCAGAGCACATCACATCACATCACTGAAGGAATGCAAGACAACTAGTCACGGTTGTTAAAAGTCCATACTCCGCGGAATACTACTTAATATGTGTGTATAATAATAAGTATTTTCAACGTTTCATGCACTACTGCTTGTCGTGCCAACTGCCTCATCTTACCTCTCTCCCTCCCCTGTCATCTCAAATGAAATGAAAATCTGAGAATCCATTAGGATATGAAATTGTTGCTGGCTCCTGGCTTAAGTCCTAGCTCCAGGAGAGGGGAAGAACTGTGTTTAGTAATATAATTGTAGGTAGGACTCTCACTTTCCCTTCAGTCTTAGAGAGTTGTCAAATTAAACCACCTCTGATGTTTAGAGCATAATACAATATAAATATAGGCATTCCTATTTTTGCTCTTTCCCCTGAATGTATAGTTTTCCGGTGTGGTGGGAGTGGAGGAGGGTTGAAGATGGAACGAGATATTGGGAATGCAGAATGAAGGAGGGTATATATACAGAGGATGTCATGGCGTGGCGTGACAGACAGACAGAAACTAATGGGACTTAGACGATGACTGATAATGTTGCACTGGGAAGACCGTGTTTACCACACTGCACTGCTTTCTCCTCTCCTCCTCTCTGTAGTCTATTACATCACAAGAGCTAAGGAGATGGAGGGTGTGAGTTTGGTACACAAGCTCAACTACAAAGTAAATTGCTCCGGACACCTGCCCGAAATTTGAAAGTTGGAAAGGAGTGTAAACGATAGCAAAATCCATCTTAGACTTGTTCGTAAAACAAAACTAGCGTCACTCCCCTTGCATTTCATGCAATAGTAATAAACCCTGCTAAATCAAGGCTTTCTTAAACGCCTTAGTACAAGAATAGTAAGAAGCACGAAGGCGAGTCTAATAGCCGAATCACAGCTAATTTTATATCACCCAACTGATTCCACGATGTCGCGACTGCCTAATTACCTAATTACTGTAGATGCACCAAGTTATTACAATGGATTCAATTGACCGACTTGATTTAAACTCATTTCAACTATAAACATCCATAGATAGATGGCCGATGAGATTTTGATTTTCTAGCATGAATAGAACTAAATGGATTCTTTTTCAAAATTTTATCATGTTCTTTAACGTATTTGGACCATAAGGATCAACCACGTATATAAATTTTTCATGAATTCTGCAAGTCATGCAACCGTAAGAGAAGTGTTATGTCCAGCCCAGTGTACCTAAATTAACTGGGGTTCTTCCCTTTAATAGTGAATTCTTTTCACCCTCAGTAGACTTTCTCATTACTGCCTACGTACCGTAACAGCTTGTGAAGATATGAAATAAACTTGGAGGTTGCAAAGACGGTAGAGAGAGACAGCCAGAGCACTGATCTTTCCATCCATGTGACATCAACACACTTCACCTTAGACAAGTTCCCTTCATCTGAACTTTTTTTTATGACGGTCTTAAAATTTTTACTATTAATTCTGACTTTAACTTTCTCAAGTAAGTGTGAGTAATTTGCCGAGTTTAAGTGTTAATCCGGGTCTCTCCCTCATACGACACACGCTTGCTTTTACAAAAGACAAGTGGCATGTGGTTATGAATTCAGAGGTGAAAGTAAAAAAAAATGAGAGCGTAGTAAATACGAAAATAAATGAATGAGGCCTGGGAAAGGCACATTCCAGCTGTGTCAGGCATAAATGAAGAGACGTATACAGCGGAAGCTGGAAGTACGCGTCAGATGCCAGATGTTGTGTGATGGTAGGAGAAAGGAAAGCATGGTGGCAATCTACCTAAGCGACACGTCATGCTTTCTCTTTACACAATTGTTTTCAATCCCATGCTTTTCAAGCCTACCATTGAATTCTCAACAATTGATTCACTTATCCGTATGTATTCACACATTCGTTGAATTTCACTTTGCCTTGCCGATGAAGTACTCCACACTTTCTCTTGACTTGCCCAAGGCTTAATTTGTTTGACATCACTTTAGAGAATGTACTCTTTGTACCTTACCAGTTCCGTTTCAGGAGGAGAAAGATTATATTTTGGCATATATCTAGATAATGTACTTCAAGTCTTGAAGTGATAGACTTTCTCCGTTCCACTCTACCAGTCAAGTGTGTAACAACTACATGGTGTCGGATAAGTTTGTACCCTCTTTTCACAGCGTCCTGGTTTGAACACATGGAAACTTTTACTTTGAGCTAGTTTTGTATTATTGACTGGAAACTTTTTGAAAAAAATAAACAAATTCCAATTCAGCCGATTGCGACATAAATAACTTTCTTTTGACTGTGTCTTGCTTTTATTCTCGGAGGTTGTCTCTTGTTGTCATGGGTCTTCTCAGCCTGATTCCACTCTAATCACGCCTCTTTTTTAGATTGGCTCTTTGCAAGATTTGACTTTGAAATTGGATTTTTTTGTGAACTCCTTCCAACTTATTCTGCTGTAGAATAAAATTCGGACGGAATATTTTTGCACGTTCAAAAAAATTAGCAAAGTGATTGTGCTTTTGGCAACATTGAAGGTGATGGGGATAAAAGAGAAAGGTGGAGATGAATGTGGGACAGTGGTAAAAGGGAGAAAGTGTAATGGTTGGAACCAAAAACCCATAGATCAATTTTTGTGCCATTAATAATAAAAATAATGAAACTGTTACATTCTCTTTATATTCTTTACCCAGCCTTTAAGCTCCCATTGCATCTTTTCACTCTCCAATGCATCACGGGCACAATTCCATCGGTGTCCTTTTCCTTTTGTCCCTTTACAAAGCTTTGTACTAAAAATAAAATAGAGAGGAAACGCAAGGAATGTCCAATTGGTGTGTTGTTGTTAAAAGCTTCATTTAAATGAAAAATTGTTGGAGAGTAAGTGGAAGCGTAAGGACTTACTTTCTAGTTATTTTTCCTGTTCTTCACGCTACTAATCAAAGGTTAGGGCCAGCTGCCTCTGCATAAAAATGTGCAAAGGGCGAAGGACTACCGCAGTCATCATCACTATTCTCTCATTAGAAAGAAAGGGTTCCTTAATTCCCTTCTTCTTCCTTCAATTACCATCGCTTTCCTTTGCACAAAAGAACCTTTGCAAACGACGAAGGAAACGGATGACTGACTGCGCAACAACAAAGGGGAACCTTCTTAAATAAGGAAAGATGAAAGAAATGGCGAAACAATATAACGGAAAACGATGGTGTGTGAGTCATGTTGATTTTCTACTTTTCGTTTTCCTTCCTTCCTTCCTTTATTTCTTTCTCTTCTCTCCTCTCCTCTCGAATGAATGAGCAAAGCAAGTTTGTTGTTTGATGGGTTCGAGATGAAAAGGAGGTAATTGCAAGTGTAATTAGGCAGGTCAGAAATAGGCACACAGGTACGTCTTCTGCCTAACTGGTAAATGATAGGGTAGAGAAAGTACTCCTTTGACACACAAGGTGTTAGCATTGTGTCAAAATAAAATACCTAGTATTTCATTCTCTGAGCAAGGCTGCTTTGTCGTACACTTTGTACGTGTGAGCAGCCATGTATACTAATCACACCCAAGAAAAAATGATGGATGACGACAAGGCTGACAATATAAATATGGCTTGCCCCGTATCAGGGAAAGTGAGAGGGAAATAGACAGACTGTGCCTTATTCAAACTCTCTTTTTCTGTAATTCACAGTTCCAACCTGCTTTATGGAACGGGAGCGATACTCTGAGGACATTTTATCGTCACAGGGATCGACATCATCATCATCATCATCCCTGGGATGGCCATTACAACCGTCCTCGTGGTTGTTGGAGAGGGAGGGAGCAATTGAGGTTGTAGGACCACGGGATTTCCAAGCTCTTTCCGGAGATCTCATCTTTTGGACTCGTCTATCTCCATTAGTCCTTAATCTTACCAATGCCGTTGCCAGCAGTAACAGCGGTAGTTTTGGTGAAAGTACCAGTCTGAATCACCATTATCAAACTTTTAACTCCTCAACTTCTTCCTCCTCTTCTTCATCCTCGACTCTTTCCCTCCAGTTGTTCCTGTTGTCCACTTCCAGGGATGGGAAGGATGGGAAAGAGATAATAGTAAAGCAAACCTTTCTGGGGACTCAACTAATTCCTCAGTCCTTAAGCACTGCGTGGGAGAAAGTAAGTCTCTTGGCGAAGTCAACATTTATCTAATCCATCACTACCTACCCTGACGGAACATAAAACCAGGCATCTACACTGTTGCGCTATGTTTTTACTCTTTACAGGTAGCGTTTCCATGTAACCTGGTCGTCCATGGTGGCACTTACCTTGTTCACTTGGTGTACTACTCAAGACCTTCCGGTGAAGAGTTCTTGGATGGTGGAGGGAGTGAAAGTGAAGGTGACGTTGGGGAAGAAAGAATTTTAAGTAACCTGACCATATCAATTCGCTACCCAACCATCGCCTTTGAAGTCCCTCATCGAATAGATGCCTACACAACTGCGACCCCTGTCACATTTGGATTCACCAGGAGCACAGCGTGTGAACCTAGACGACCTCTTCCTCCCACCATCCTCGTCCTGTCAATATGCAGCCCCGATCCAATTCACAGTCAAGCCAGTGGGAGGAAGAAGAATGGGGGTGGAGAAGATGACCCTGTGAATGTAAATAATTCGGAGGATGAAGGGGAGCGGGATGCTGAGGAAGGGGATGGTGTCGGTGAGGGCAAAGCACGAGGAAAGAAGTCTCAGATGGCCGACTTTAAAGAATGTAACAGAGATTTTGCAATTGTGTACCAAAACCCTGTGGAAGCTCTCCTGGTGAGGACCTTTTTTCGCCTATCCAACATTTTTGTTAGCAATAGCATAGCTCCAGTAGCTTAAGGTATCCAGAGCACTTCAATCTTGTAAGACAGGAAAGATAATTGGGTTGCATTGGTTGGTGAATTTGGTTTATTAGCTCAATCTTCTCTTTCCTCTCCAACCCAAATGAAACCATTCGAGCAGAATGTGTGGATGGATGACTGCTTAAATGGTTTAGAATCGGGTGGATGGATTCATCTGAAATTATTTTGGTGCTTTATTTCCCCTTGGGAACCAAGCCTCATCTCGATTTTTATCCCATTCCGTCTTCTTACACAATACAAATAAAAGAAACGAAGAAACCTGGAGAAGACTAAATAGATGAGAGACTACTAAGGATTTCACATTGGTCGGGTTCAACTCATCGAGGCCAAATGGGAAAGATGACGCAATGGAAAGAAAAAGAAAGTTGCGAAGGTAGAGAGAGACTTTGTAAGTCAATAGTCAGGAGCACAGCGGGGTAGGATAGAAAGGAAAGGATGAGAGATCGCCCAGATTGAAAGGGAAATTCATTGAACTCAATGAATTAGTGAACGAAGGAAAAAAGTAAGTGAAAACTTACTTTCACGTTGTATCATTATGAGTAACTTTTTTTCATCGGGAGGTAGGTCGCTTCTTACTAGATACTTACAGAAGTCCATGCCCTCCAGAATTCAACGTTGGGGGGATACTGGTTCCATAGAGAAAGCAAGAGAAAGGGAATTGAACTAGGTCACAACGAATAACGTTGTAGATTGGAAGTATTAAAGAATTAAAAGAATTATGGACAAAGTGAACAGATAACTGAAGAGCAGAATGGGATTTACTCCATAACCGGCATTGGCTAATATTTTTTAATACGCTTACGTATACTTATAAAATTACCCCTTTCACTTTGCAATCCGCATCATACGTTTCCACGACTGCAATTAATCACCCTGAGAGTCAGTACAGGAGTCAACGATCAATTGGTTTACAATTTTAAAGGTACGCCGGTCAGCATTTTGTTGCCAACTAAAATGATATAAAGCCGAGTCTCCTTGTGCAATGTACAAATGTGAGGTTCATTTGTTTTATATATTCGACGATTCGATAAGCTTATTCATGGGAAAATGACTCAGCATGGTGAAATGCTCTATTCTGTAGAGAAATGACAATTATGAATTTACGACCCTCGTCTGTGTTCTCAAGGGTGATTGTGGTTTTTGATATATTTCGCTTTTATTGAAGTGCAGGCGAGTTCATTCATTCTCCTTTTTTGATGATTATAGAGAGAAGGACGAATAACGGTGGACGTGGGGTGCCATTTGTGGGCAAGAAACGCCACGTACAGAGTTCAAATCAGGGAGAAAGGAGATGAGAACTCCACCACTACTGCATATGCCAGCGACAGCAATGTTCCCGGTGTGGTTATCGCCAGAAGTCGATCTATTCGGTAAGTCGATTTGTTTGCTTTGTTTCCCTATACCTAACTGTATAATTGCTTTGTATTGCGTGTGAATATAAATCCACTCTTTTCCATCATTTCGACCAATACACGCAATCGTCTTTCTTCCATAATACCCCGCTGGCCTCTTAATAGCAAGGAAATGGGTTGCAGTGGCTCGTTGAGGATTAATTGGCCGACGAGAAGAAAGAATTAAGTTGGATGCAAAGCATTGGATTTTTTTATATTTAAATGCCTCGACGTCATTCCATAGTACCGATTGTTGTAAGCACTGACTCCTCACTGTGATTTCCATAACAATTGTTTTCCTCCAAATGACATTGTACAAAAAGTAACCAAACAAAAAATATTTGAACCCCAGACACATATTATGAATAAATTATGAATATTTCTTTGGAGAAAGTCTGTAAGCCCACGCCCAAGGATTTTGAGTGATGTGTGGTTGCCTTGCTGTGACAAAAAGAAAATAATTTTTTGTAAATAAAGTGAAGCAGACGCGTATTCTAACACAATCTTGGTACATTCTAAGGATATATGTACCTATGTAATACGAAAGCCTATTAGAGGACTGGCTAGACTTGATCGTTATTATTATTACTCTATTTTCCTTTGCCGAGAGTGAGATTAACATTATCGCAAAATCCACCTTGACTGCCAGTTCGTTGTTGAGTTGATTCCAAAGCAGACAAACCTTCCAAGAGCAGGAGGTTGACTTTTTATTACTATGCTAAACACAACTTTCCAAACACTTAAATTTACTTGGAGAAAGCAAATATTTACAAAGTGTAAGTCAGACAAAAGCGACAGGGTAGAGAACATATATACTTTAAGATTGTATAAAAGAGTCAACTACTAGATCGCCATGTATGGAGACAGCTTTAACATTTTTTCACTCTACTCAATGCGCAATAAACCTACGACTTTCGTTTTTGTCAGGTTCCTTTTTTATGCAGTTGCTCCACCTTCCTTCAAGTCACCATTGAGTCTTATATAATTACCTTCTTCGAGTCCAATAGTCCACATGCTGACGCAAATAGTTATTTCCCATTCTCCGGGAAAGCATTCAAAAGCATATGTCTACATATGACATCTATTCCATTCCCTCCCATAATTGAGAAATGCTATCACAGCAATTTTTTGTCTGTTCCCTTACATCAGAATGTACTAATGGTAAAATGAAGATACAAGGGCGTTTCAATGTAAGCATAGGGTCCAGTGAAAGAAAAGTGAAAATATATTGCTTTTCTGGTTGTTGATTTGGAGCTGGACTGTAGAGTCTAATTTTAATGGGCAAAATTCCATTACCACACTACAAATTCCATCCCACACCACACTTAACATTCCATTGTTATTTTATAACTCCATTGGACCAAGGGAAAGTCCACATGGGGTCGTTACAAATTATGAAAGAAAATTACCCATTGTTTTTGTGGATGTGTACCCTCGTGACTGCGATTCGTTCGTGGACTGACAGGATTGATTTGATAGAATCAAAATTGCTGACTTCACTTACGCGAAATGAAGTAAGGGAAGAAGGAATGTAGTACAAGTGGATTTGAGGTGGGAGTAGTGAAAGCGAGAAGTGTGGAGGAAGGAAGGAAGGAAGAAAAATAGCTTCATTCCATTACTCACTTAAGTCACACTCTGTGATGTGTAGTAATATGTAGTTTGTAAGTGGGGGGTGATAGGGAGGAATACAATATTGTATTACATTACATTCAATTGCATGTGGTGGATGTAGATAGCATATTTAACCACGCGTTGCGAACAAAATACCAAACGACCAAAAGCAAGCTTTGATCAGAAGAGAAAGAGAGAGAGAGATCTGTCCAGATTTACCGTAGGTGCCACTGTTGAGTCTTACAAATGTGGAAGAGAAGAAAGACTGCTATAGGTCAGGTTATGTTGGATTAGAGGCTGTCATGCCAAAACACAATACAATTCAGAGGAGAGACCTGGAGAAAGTGGATGCAGTCCTTCTTCTTTTGCTCTCCACTACATACATGCATGCTTGGATGGATGGTTGGTTGCCTGGTAAAGTATGTACGTACATCGAATGAAATAAAATCAGTAACCAACCAACCGAGGAAGCAAGCCAAGCCAAGTAAGTAAGCAAGCACAAGCGAGCACATAAAATTCTTATATCTGATTGAATATCATTTACTTCTAACTCACGTACTTTCTCTTCTTCTCTCTTCTCCACTTTCACCATCATCCAAGCAACAGAGCCCTGCTTTCTCTCTTCTTGAATGCACAGTTAACTTGCAACTGGCTTTAAACTAGTGCCCTGGCGAGCCATATTCCATTCTATTATTCAATTCCATTTATATATATATATATTTTTTGTATTATGACTCTATACCTTGTGCCTGGTTTCTTTCCCACACCACCGCGGTCAACTTTTGCCATGCAGAGATCTAAGCCACTCTCGCACTTATCCAGTCTCCCAAAAAGGCATTTTTGTGGTAATACTGAACACCAAGCGGACAACCAAAACATGTGACATCAACTACTATAAAATTCGCACAACACTAGTATACAAACCACAACAAGCATTTCTACTCCAAAGAATACCAAGATCGCAATCATGAATGACTTTCTCTTGGTATTCTTTCTTTGTGATGGCCATGTTCCATCCGCATCCCAACTTTAGACTCGTTTGGGTGGATTCAGGTCTCAGATTGGCAATGTTGATGGTGGTATGTATAAGAAAGGAAAGATGTTTTATTGTTGTCCACTTCACTTTCATTTTTATACAATAATAATAACAATAACAATACAAGTGAGTTTCACCCTTGCCTTGGCATGCCAAATGCCATTACCATTAAAAACTACTTATCCATGCACCCAAACATCCCTACGTAAACAACCCTCTCCTCACCAAGCACTGATGGAGAAATTCCCAACCATGTCACGTCCTTACGTCCGTCTGTCATGGTAAAAAATATTTCCATAACGTAATAGAATTTCTCCAGACTCTAAACTAAACATTTTGATGGTGTCTTTATTACCCTCGGTTTGTAGCCCATGTGTCGTTGGCCTCGCAGCCACTGATTTACAATTTTTTGTGCAGACCTTATTTTTTGACTTGGACTTATTTCCATGTTCATAAATTCTAATTTGTGAAAATCTAACGAATGTGAATGTCTAATCCGAATGTTTTTGTTGTTGCTGTTATTTCTCAGGATCGAGTGGGGATCTCAATTTTCCCTGAACGTGAGCAAAGCAACTGTGATGCCTTGTCGAAGTTTGGTTCGAGTGGTGGTTTCCTATCCAGCCTGTGTCCTACCTGGGAAAGACAAAATCCGCGTGTTTGGCCATGAAAGTTTGTCAGTGCCCAGCGCCCTGGTTCCAAATAGGTTGAGTTATATTGCAGAACATAAAATTCAACCAAACAGCAGAGTTGTCACGTTCAGATGCAATCTCTTCCCACAACGGTAAGTACACTCTCACATTGTTCTCCCTTCTGTTTTGTATCGGATTCTACGTATTTCCTCTTCTCTCTCTTCTCTCCCTCTTTCGCTTTACAGCGTTTCTCAGGGGTCTTAACTCTGAAGTGAACCTTTGTCTAGACAAAGGATTGTGAGTAGTGTGACCCAGCTCACAACCTGAAGACTTTCACTTTTACTTTACTTTCACTTTACTTTCACTCTTCATGCATGTATCTACCATGTACAATGCACAAGTGACAACTGCCGCAAGAAGCGAAAAGGAGTCAAGGCACGACACAAATCTTTCCTACTGTCTCTCTTTCAATGTGATCCACTTTGTCAGCGAGTTGACGTTCCAGTTCGTTCCAGTCTTGGTTATGCTCTCCACATCCACTTCTTAAACGTCCTTTTCAAGTAGTCTCTTCACTGGAACTTGTACCGCTGACCTACTCCCATAAAATAAAATTCACTTGGAGTTCGAGTGCATCCATTCACTGGAGACAATGCGACTCCTGTTTACCTCACGTTGTTGAATGATGTGTCATTTTGTGTTGTTATGAGGAGAATTCCTTTCTCCTCTTTGTACTATACGAAATCCGCCCTCGGGAGCATGTAGATTGGCTCAATATCCACACTCCGGGTTAGACTGTCTCAAGTAAAGTACATCAAGTAAAAATCCTTGCAAAAGAGGTTGACATCTAGAGTAACGAAGTAGCTTTACTGCGATTTTTAGTATCCAACACAATATAAATTTAAATTGAGTTTGGCAAGAAATGGCTGGGAGTTAGGAAATGGATGAGAAAGTGTGAAGCCGAGGAAACAGCGGGGGATGTAAGTAGATAAATGTGTGAGCGTTTAGTTAATAGACTGTAATTTGGCTTGAAGCTATTTTATTTGTGAATTGGAAATGGGACGGAAATGATGTCGTACACTCATTCCATCCAGTCAGCCACCCAACCGTTTTCACCATAATCACGTAACGACACACGCCCCATGAATGAATGAGCACATTTAACACTGGGAAGCGTTAACGGTTGGTCAGTCAGTCATTTTCCCACTCTCATCTTCGCAAATTACATTACATCGCATTATACACCGTGGCAGTAAATTGATTGGAGAGGGAGGCGATGGAGCGGAAGTAAAGTAAGCAACTAGTCCTCTCACCCTTTCTCTCCATGCTTTCACCACGACTGAATGCCTTCCCGACTGACTCCCGGTGCCATGGAGTAAGAGTGTGGTGGTATAGTTAGATATGTTGGTGCGTGATGACAGTCCCAAAGGTGACAAGGTCGGAACTAACTTCCGGCTACGCTCATCCCGTCCTGCTGCTATAAACTCGATTAGCCTCATGACATTAAGTATATTGCTTTCTCTTTCCGTCTGGTTGACTTACCTTTGGCCACCAGTTTTAAAGAGTCAAATGAAGGGAATGCTACAAAAGCTATGCAAAAGTGCTTCGTGTTCACATTATGTTAAGACGGCAGTGTGAGACGGGTGAGAATGTGGTTTTTACTTGACTGCTTCATATCACCCTTCACCATATTCCTTTGTAGGTAAAAGCATTAAAGTGAGTCTCCAACCGGAACACGAAAATAACTGACTGTCACTAAACTAAAATCGTCATATTATAAAGAGCGTAAGAAATTACGTGAGACAAAAGTCTAAATATACGCATGAAGGAATGAAAGGCCTCGTGACTATCCATTGGATTGTACGTAATTGAAAATTCCGTTACAGAGAGAATGCTAGAAAGGAAAGCAGGACAAGGAATCCACATCCTTTTACCTTAGTTACTTCTTTCCCACTTGCAATTTTACGACATCCAAAAACGATTTTGGATTTGATGACGGTTACATTCACCATGTGAGTCCAAGACGGAGAAGAAAGAGTGTCTAAATGAACTTAGAGTGGATTTATTTAACAGCGTTCCTCCCAACCTCACGATTCAATCACCCACTTTATCATTTATTGTCTACCTTAACATGCTTTGATGCTTCGCTAAAGAAAAGGGAAACTTGACTGCATTCTTCTCTTTGGGATGTACCCATCCGTAATTTTTCACTTTCAAACACAAGCATTCATTCGTCAGCCACCACCAGAAGTTAGCTTTCTCCCTTTTGAATGAGCAGCAAAAAATAGACGTGAGATAGACAGAAAAAAGTGCATTAAGTAGGAAAAGAGAAATGGGGTAAGTGTAGAGAGACAGTATAAAGTTAATTTACGATTTTCCAAGCTTTCATCACCTTTTCTTTTTTTACTGCCTTTGCCATAAAGTTAAAAAAAAAAGTTGAAAATGACGAGGTGAAGTCGAAAGTACTAAGGCGATAGCTTGGATCCTCAACCATGGTAGTCACAGAGAGGCATATGTGGTATGATGGGGTGTGGCAATGATGAGGGAGGTGGAGATGGCTCTTGGAGTGAAAGTGAAAGTTAATACGAAGTTGAGAAAGGGAATGAAGGGGACATTTGGCACGAATGTCGACGGCAATGTAACGAAGAAATGGATCACAAAGTATAGAAATAAAGTAAAAATGCTTGAGAACATTGGATTCAAACTTGCACCTTTTATCACTTCACAAGGTTCTCCTCCTTCACATGATCTATTACTTACATTACTCATGTTGGACCTGCAGGCTCACCCACAGTAACACTACTAGCCTACTCATTTAGTGAGAATACTTTTACTGCTTGAGAAGTGCAATAAAAAACTCTTCTGGCCAACAAAGAAAGAACTATTCAAGTTGGTCCAGCTCCATAACACGCCTTGTCACCTTGTCACCCTTTTTTAATTATCATTATAGCTGATTCTACTTGAGTGGACGTAAGGGCGTTTGTAAATATTCGAGATTCCCTTGTGCCACCGTGTGATGGTACCTACGTAATCTACATGGTAACAACGTATGGTATTGAAGGATATACTCGTATTTACGAGGAACCCAAGCAAAAAGTGCTAAATTGAGCAAAAAATCGTTCTCTCAAAAAGTAAAAGTAAAACACTGGGGAAGTATGAATGTGGAAACATGGAATAAGTGAAAGTAAGCCAGGAGGTTAGGTTGGACTATGATGGGTTTGGGAATGGAAAATACTATAAACCCACTTTTTATTAACTCCTTTCACTTGTTTGCGGCTGTGGTAACTCTTTCTTTCTCCATCGAAACCGGTCTCAACTGTAAGGACGCAGGAAAGATTGAGGAAGGGATGGAACAGACTACGATGTGATGTGATGCTATCCCTCATCTCAAAAATCTACAAGTTTATTTTATTTACGCCATCTCCTCCTTTTTCATTTCATTTCCTCAGGCAGGATATAAAATAAATGTTTCTTCTTCCCTTCATTTTTTACCTTTCTCCACGGTCTTCAGGAAGAAAGCAACAAGACACTCCCCTGCCTCAACACAAGTAAAGTAGGAAAAGTGGATGGAGTGAAAGACTGACACTAGACAGACAGACTGATTGGTTGAGTGAGAAAGTGAGTGAGTGGGTCCTGCACTATAAGAAAGAAAGAAACAGCAAAAAAGATTCCTCGAACCTTGAATAAAAACGAATATGCTTCATCCTGGATTTTTTGTCAACCTCAAAAGTGTATTCTCTTTCCTTCCTTTCGGCAAGACCGTGAAGAAGACCTAGCACACAATTCAAATGCTCTTTTGTCACCAGTATGCCAATGATGTCACAGGCAGCTTTACATTTCCTCTTTCTCTTGCCATAGTATAAAGCATCACACATCAACAGACATGCAATTTGCTCAAAGGTTCTTTCAAGATTCAACAACAATTATCCTTCACAAGGAAAGCCTTAAGCCTCCAGTATTTCGTCGAACTTGAAAGGTTTCGTAGAAAATTGTGCCATATTGTCATAATTATAAATACATTTCCTCACAGAAGTGCCTCCTCTTTAACCCTTTAAAGTAGGCTAGAAATAGAGTGCTGAGGCCCGAGGAAGTTTTTTGTTTGCTCCATAAGAAAATTGAACAGGATAAAGTGAAGAAACTAGTTTCGCTAAAGGGCGTTTGTAAAAAGGAAAATTGCATACACACAAAATACTGGATGCCTTTTTCCGTGTTGTCGTCGTCATATTCCGATGGTCCTACCAAATAAAGAAACAAATCTATATAAAAAAAATCCGCATAATGGAAACAACAAATGAAGTTGTAAACGTCTTTCACTCACATCCATGTGACACGTCTTATACATTTGTCTTGCATCATCATAACTTGCGTCTTGTTGTCAAGGACAGGGAAAGTGAAAATGAAAATGTAATGCAGTTTACAGGCCCAAGTAATGCAAAAATGTGTTGACGGAATGAAAAAAGAGATGAAACGAAATGAAATAAGTTGAACGGGATTAGAGAAAGAAATCCATTTTGAATAAAAACGAGAAAAGTAAATAGAAAAGAAAATAGCATTATTCCATTCCTCTTGGCTTCTTCTTCCTTCTGCATGTAATCAGCGTTAAGGCTTTGTGAGCCAGACAAATCTTTTTTTCATTTAACTTATTTCCTTCTGCTTAACTTTGTAAGACCCCTGAGAAGGTTATAGAAAGCATATGAATAAAGCAAAAAAGAAATAACTTCTGTCTTTTCTTCATTATAGCTGTGATCAATGTTTTGAAAGTATCATGGTTTGATAATAATAATAAATTTTTAATAAATATTGTTTTCCGGGTAGGAATTTGTAGTGCATGTAGATGAACATAATTGGAGAATAGGGGTTTGTCTTGTTTCATTAAATTTGATAAAATCGTTGGTTTTTGTAGAAAAAAAGTTAACCTTCCAAAAACATGAACATGCAAAATTGAAGGAAAGCAAAAAAGAGCACGAAGTGCATAGTCTGCTTTCTGTTCTTTTAGCTCTCACTTTCATCTAAGTACTTAACTTTTGGTTTCACTCAAGCGTTTGCCTTTGTAAATGTGCGTGGCTGAGCGGATGGACGAGGAAATGAGAGAGTGAAACTTAAAAAAGAAAGGAAATCTTCTCATAACCCATAGTTCAAATGTTTTCTTTTTACGCCTTCCTACTTTCACTTCAAGCCACCACTTAAAAAACAATTAAAAGTTGTAGTTCACTCATTGTTTCATTTCCGCCATTTGTGCTTTGTACTCTAAAGCAGTGATTACATTTCTATTAATCTCTTAGACCATAAAAAATCCAAACTTTGGTGTCTGCGTTTGAG